>CAUYRH010150983.1:0-22212 GCA_963574655.1 Perodicticus potto
TGCCTCATGAAAAAGAATAAAAGAACGAAAGGAAGGAAGGAAGGAAGGAAGGAAGGAAGGAAGGAAGGAAGGAAGGAAGGAAGGAAGGAAGAAGGAAAGAGATAAAGGAAGAAACTTTGCTAGGGAGAGTTTCTAAGAACCACAGTACAAGAGTTCAGTAGGTAGATGGAATGATTCAGGACAAGTGGGTTTGGAATTGTTTCATTAGGATATTGTGAGTCAAACTGATGGGTAAGTGTTGCTATGATATAGGCTGATGACAAGAAAAATTAGCTTGGACCACATACAGAATCTGTATATCAAAAATACTCATACACATACACATGCACAGACAAACCAGCAAACCAACCAACAAAGATTTTCATTTAAAAAGACCAGAATTACCTTGTGGTTCTAGCAAAGTAGACATTCTTAAGATCTATAAAATTATGACCAAATTAAACCAGGCATAGTAAATTTGTAAGCTTCTCTCAAATGGATATGTTCAGATAGGTGTCAAACAGGTCCTTGAAATAGCATTCCAGGGGCATTGCTGTGGCAAAGTGGGCAGGGCGCTGGCCCTGTATAACAAGGGTGGTGAGTTAGAACCTGTCCCTGGCCAAACTGCAAAAAGAAAAATATCCATATGTTGTGGTGGGCTCCTGTAATCCTAACTATGCAGGAAGTTGAGGCAAATGAATCGCCTAAGCTCAGAAGTAGGAGCTTGCTGTGAGATGTGACACCATGGCACTCTACTGTGGGTGACAAAGCAAAACTCTGTCTTCATGAAAGAAAGAAAAAAAGCAAAAACAAATAGTGCCCTACTTAAGTGATTCCATGAAGTTATGTCAGCTGTGATGCAGCCTGAGTTACACTGCTGTGCATGATCTCAATTGTTTTGTCCCCCTAGTGCCAGGAATCTCAAGCATCAATAAAATAAATAAGGCACAAATGGGAGATCACTTCTCTGTCTGTGGATGGAGGAGTAAGAAATGTCCTGGTTCAAACCTGTGAGGGATACCAGCTGAAGTGAGCAGAAAACAACACTTAGATCTTTGGACAGATGCCTGGATTCTAGGACAATGTAGGGTGAAGTAACTACATGGTCACCGTGGTTGACATCACAATGGGTGTTGTCCTGGTTCACCATGTGTATGCCTAACCTTATTCCTGTGAATCATGTGTAGTGGCTATCCAGGTTTATTGTTGGGTTCAAACTGTTAGAAAAGAGTGGGGTTCCGTTCTCCACACCCAATTCCTTTTTCCAAAAATGTGTTTGTGTATCTAGACAAGGGATTCAACAACCCTTCCTTTCTTTTCAGGTCATGGATTTGTTAGTAAGTGGAAGAGTATGGTTTATACTTAGTGCTGCCCTGGGATGTTACACACCAGGAACCCAAGCCCAAAGATGAGACAGTGATTTTACAGATATGACAGGTACATCATACTATTCTCAGTTCTACTTTTCCTGAGATTTTATTTCTTTCCCTAGAATAGATTTGTTTAGTTCTGTAGGTATCTTACTGGACGTCCTCTCTCAAAATCTGAATAGGCAATGTATCCAGTAATGTACTCCATACTGCAGTTAATTCTTCACATTCTGGGAAATATCAGCACATCTGGAAAGTTCTAACATTCCTGATATCCGTGCCAGGTTTGTCCAAACAATTGGCTTCTTAGCCACATAGGAGGTAGAAGAGTTATTTTGAGCCACACGTTCAATACACAATCACTAATGAAACTTGATAAGCAAAAAAAAGATATGGGCATAATTGTGGTGATATCTGACACCACGGATATGCAAAACAGTTCTGACAGAACCCTGTGTATCATCGGGGCCTGCAGATTGGACACTCCTCAAAGTCCCTGATAAGGTCTTTTCATAAGTAGAGATCAATGACTTTTGCCACACATGACTATAGTATTTGGTTGCTCTGGGAAGCCACAGTTGGCTGAACCCCTGAGGTCAGGCGTTTGAAACAAAACATACCCTCAGCCCTTATCACACACCCGGTTTGTACTAAAATATAAAAGGCTATCAAGAGTTGGGGCCCTTGCCTTTAGTTTGAGCTCTTCCAGTGGATGAGGCAGGAGGATCCTTTCATCCACGAGTTGGATGCTGATGTGTGCTAGGCCAATGCTATGACACTCTAGACTGGGCAATATAGTTAGAAGCTGTCTCATGGCAAATAATAAAAGAAAGAAAGACAGAAAGAAAGAAAAAAAGGAAGAAAGAAAGACAGACAGAAGAAAGAAAGAAAGGGCTCGGCGCCTGTGGCTCAACAGGCTAAGGTGCCAGCCACGTACACCTGAGCTGGTGGGTTCAAATCCAGCCTGGGCCTGGCAAACAACAATGAGGACTGCAACCAAAAAATGGTCGGGCATTGTGGCGGGCGCCTGTAGTCCCAGCTACTTGGGAGGTGGAGACAAGAGACTCACTTGAGCCCAGGAGTTGAAGGTTGCTGTGAGCTGTGATGTCACAGCACTCTATCCAGGGTGACAGCTTGAGGCTCTGTCTCAAAAAAAAAAAAAAAAGAAAAGAAAAGAAAGAAAGAAAGAAAGAAAGAAAGAAAGAAAGAAAGAAAGAAAGAAAATTTACTATCCACAGTTTCCAAGAGAAGAGTTGTGAGGAGAGGTCAGTAGGTTGATGGAATATGGTACTACACAAATTATGAGATTAACTGTGGCCCCCGGAGAGGGGAGCAATGAGTCAGGACAAGCAGGTTTGAGATTGGTTCATTAGGATATTGCCAGTTGATCTTATGGGTAGGTGTTCTCCAGAGAGGTCTGGTCCCTGTGTTCGGACTGATTAGAGCAAGGGAATATTGCCGCAGATTGAAAGAGTTCAACTCAAGAGGTGGAGGGTATCCTCTGGATCTTTTAGTGTGCATAGGGAAAGCCTGATCTGAGTCAAGAATTCATTGTGTGTTAAGTTTCCAGAGACTATAAGAATCTAGGATATCAAAGAGTTAGAGTTACATAAAATCCAAAGGGTTGATTAATAGAGATTATAGGAAAACAATTTCCCTACAAGAGAATAATTTCTCTAGTTTACATATAATCTAGGGGAAAAACATAAAGATTAATAGATCCGTGGTCAAAAGTAAAAATGAGGAGTAGGTTTCCTACCAATTGCTTTCTCCATTTACATATTGAGACAGAGTCTCATTTTGTTGTCCTCAGTAGAGTTCCCTGGTATCATATCTCATAGGAAACTTCAAGTTTTGTCATCAAGTGAGCCTATTCCCTCAGGTGGAACTCTAGGCACCTGCATAACATCCACCTGTTTTTTATTCTTCACAGATGGTGATATCACTAGTGCTCAGGCTGGGCCCCAATTCAGAAACTCAGACAATCCAAATGACGGGCCATCCCAATTGCCAAATGACAGGCATGAAGCACCACCCCTGGCCACCCACCATAGTTTGAAAGATATCCCAAATTCAAGTTCTGCAATGCTGGCTCACACCTGTAATATGAATGCTCTAGGAGACAGAAGCAGGTGGTCCGAAGTAACTGGGCACTGTGGAGGAGGACCAGGACTCCCAGATGCTCAGGAGGCTGAGGCAGTAGGATCTGTTGACCCAGGAGTTTGAGATTGCGGTTAGCTATGATGACCTCAGGACACTCTACCTAGAGGGAAGTTGTCAGACTCTGCCTCAAAGAAAAAGAAAATGACAACTTCAGTAACATGGAACAATGTGCCTTTTATTACAATTCATGGTAACCTGTGTGTGAGCAGGGAGATAGGTTTGACTGTTTCTCAAGCACTTTAACGACCTGCGTATTTCCTCTGTTGTGACCATTTTGAGCACCTCTACTTTTTGAAAATATTCTCAAAAAGCTTCACTGAAATAAGTAGTTCACCCTTTAAAAGTATACAATTGTTTCTTCGTGTAGTCAAAAAATTGTGCAGCTATTATTCAATCTTATCTAAGAATTTTGTCTTCTTCCCCCAAACACAGAATGTCAATTCTTACTAGCAGTCACTTTCACTTCCCCACCACCCTCCCCTGCCTGCCCCATACTCTTATCAGACAATTGGCGTTGTCTTGATGTTTTCTTCTGAATTCAGTCTTTCTCTGTGTGGTCTTTTGTAAGTGGCCTTGTTACCTTATCAGAATGATTTTAAAGTTCAATCTTATTGTAACCTAAATGTTCACTTAATTTCTTTTGAATGTTAAAAAATAATCCATTCTGTGAATATAGCACATGTTATGTATCCACTCATTTGTAAATACTATTAGTAGTCCTGAAGATGTTTCCTTCTCATCTAAGATTTTTTCTTTTTTCTTTTTTTTTTTTTTACTGTTGTTGCAGTTTGTCTGGGGCCGGGTTTGAACCTGCCACCCTTGGTATATGGCTATATGGGGCCAGTGCCCTACTCACTGAGCAATAGGTGCCTCCCCTCATCTAATATTTTTTAAAGGTTTTATCAACAAGATATTGCCTCTATCAAAAGCATTTTCTGTGTCTCTTGAGGCAACTGTGTGGTTTTCCTTATTGATTCTATTTGTGTAGTGGGTTCTCCTAGTTGATGTTCCCATTTTGAGCTGCACTGTTAATCCTGGTAATAAATCCCATTTGGGATATGTTTATAAAATATTATGTATGCTACTGGACTTTTCCTGAACCTATACAGTATCTCTCTTATAGTTGGATACTGTGTTTCTCCATTTACCCCAGAAAAATACATTGGTCTCATCATAGCTGAAGGAAAATACAACCTGCTAAGTCAGGTGATCCTCCTTAGTTTACGCTTCTAAGGATCTGAGAGTACAGGTCCATGCCACCACTGCTGGGGAAGTTTAGCACTTATATCTTGGACAAGTGGGGTCTTACTGTGTTGCTTATCTTTTATTCCCAGTCATTGGTGACCCCACAGGACTGAGGTCCTGCTCCCTTCAATAAGCAGATGTGCCAGGACTTTGTGCCTGTCAGAGTCAAAGGAAGGTCAATGCCCCCTCGACCTGGCCACTAACCTCTGCCACTAGCCAGCTGGGAGAGCTGAGGCCTGCCTGCTTCAGGTATTCAATAGCCACTGGGAAGTGTACCACCTGAACTCAGTCTAATCTTAAGGACAACAAGTCAGCAAATACTTTTGTCCCTCAACCACTGCACCTTTGCCCCAGCTGCTCTGCAGCACCAGTATCCCTATAGAGCAAGGTATGGTTTCCTCTGGAAGTCCTCAGAGTTGAGGAGGTGTCTTTCCAAGATTAGACCCCAGCGCGGTTGCTCTATTATTGCTGAATCCTTGTGGGAAGTGACCCTGTGCAGCTCCCAGGTGACTGCAACAGCCAGGGAGTTACTGTAGGAGCAGCTCTGGGAGGACAGGGCACATGGTTACAGCAGCATGTCAAAGGATGCTGCACACAGTTCTGGCAGTACAGTGCACCTAGTCACTTCAGCAAGGACAGTGGTCAGCCCATGAATCTGGCAGGGTGGGGTGCAGCACTGAGACTCCAGCAGGGCAGAATGTGGGGAACACGGTTCTATCAGGGTGGAGAACAGGATGCACAGCTCTACCAGTGAGGGCTTGCAACTTCAGTAGGGCAGGGCACCCGGCTCTGGCAGGGCGGATTGTGCAGATCCGGCTGGGAAGGACACGGGACGCATGGTCCAGCAGGACAGTGCTCTCTGCCCATGAGCCACCTCCAAAAGTCTCTGCAGGGTTTAGGCTTCTGAATCCTCAGGCAAGGGGAGAAGGGAGGACTGGAAATTCAGAATGGCAGGGAAAACTTTAGTTCAATTTTCCTCCCTGGCAAGAGAGTGCTCAGGGTCACAACAGGGCCCCTCTGGGGAAGTAGTCCCTACTACCTACACCTCTCACCTGTTGGGTGAGAAAATATGTCCTTATTTCACCACACACCTGTAGCAAACCTACAGGAGCAAACAAAGAGAGAGAAAACAAACTTTCTTTGGGGAGGGTATGGACAATTTTCCTTTGTTCTGAATTTTGTACCTGAAGGATGCTTTCTTGGAGTCACACCTTGCCTCAGGAGAGGTGGCCTCCAGTTAACACTCTTTTCTCTCAGCTTGGCTCCAAGTCTTCAGCTTAATTGGGCATTTTCTGGACATTATACTTCCCTCTGGATGAGAGCTTCTGTCCAAGGCTGGCTCCAATTGGCCAATTTGCCCCTCTCTCCCCCATGGCTGTTACAAATTGGCTGCTGCGTTTTCCCCTTTTCCTCAGACAATGAATGTGGTACCATTATAGCTCAAAGAAATGCAAGGTGCTAAACTCAAGTGATCCTCCTGAGTTGATACTTCATAGCACCTGAGTAGTACAACCTCTGGCCACCACTGCTGGGGAAGTTTGCCCTTATTTCTTGGACAACAGAAGTATCAATATGTTGCTCAGTCTTGTCTGAAATTCCTTAGCTTCCAGTGATCTTTCTACCTTGGACTCTGAAATTTCTGGGATTATAGGTGTGAAGGATGATTCTCCTGGGATTATAGGATGTGAAGGAGGACCTTTGGTGAAGGTTTTTGTTGACAATCCTCATACATAACAGCCCATAGATTACAAAATAGCAACTCCATTCAGATGTAATTGACACACTCTACAATTCAGCCATTTCAATTATAGAGTTCAACACTACATTTCAGGGATCACTTGTAAAGTTTGTTTGTTTGTTACTAGAGTAGTTTCCCATAAGATGTAGAGGAGAAAGATAGAGTAAAGAAAGGACAGAAGGAAAGAAAGGAATGGCGAGAGCAAGCAAATGAGAGAGACAATAGGAGAAAGGAAAGATAAAGTGAGGGAGGTGCAAAGGGAGAGAGGGACAGAGGGAAACTAAGAAAGGGAAAATGACCAAATGTGGTGGCTCGCACCTATAACCTAAACTTCTGGCATGCTGAGATGAGTGGAGTTCTTGAAGAAGGGGGTACGTAGAACGGACTGAGGAAGATTCAGACCCTGTCTCTACTGAAAAGTGAAAAATCATCTAGGCATTGCGACAGGCACATGGAGTCCTAGCCACATGGTTGTCTCGGGCTGGAGGATTGCCTGAATCTGTGAGTTTGAGGTTGTGATGATCCGGGCTGAGGCCACGAAAAACTAGCCTGGGCCACATATGGAAAGAATATCTCAAAAATACCCTCCTCCACACACATGCAGAAACAAACCAACAAGCCAACTAACAAAGATTTACAACATCTAAAAAGACCAGAATTACCTTGATGGTTCAAGAAAAGTAGACATGCTTAAGACCTGTGAAACTATAACCAAATTGAGGCTGTTGCCAGGCATAGTAAATTTGTAAGCTTCTCTCAAATGGGTGTTTTGAGGTAGGTGTCAAACAGGTCCTTGAAATAATGTTCCAGGTGCATTGCCTGCACAAAGTTGGTAGGGAGCCAGCCCCATATAATGAGGGTGGTGAGTGAGAACCTGACACTGACCAAACTGCAAAAAAATATAGCTGAGTGCTTTGGTGGGCTCCTGTAGTCCCAGCAACTTGGGAGTCTAAGGCAAATGAATTCCCTAAGCTCAGGAGTAGGAGCTTGCTGGGAGCTGTGATGCCATGGGACTGTACCAAGGGTGACAAAGTGAAACTCTGTCTCCAAGAAAAATAAAATAGGAAAGAACAAATAATGTCCTACTTCAGTGACTCCATGAGGTTATGTCTGATTTGATGCAGCTTGAGTCACACTGCTGTACAAAATCTCAACTGTTATGTCAGCCTAGTGCTGGGAATCTCAACCATTAATCGAATCAATAAGGCACAAATTGGAGATCCCTTCTCTGTCTGTGGATGGGGCTAAGAAGTGTCCCTGGATCAAACCCTTGAGGGATACCAGCTGAAGTGAGCAGAAAACAACATTTAGTATCTTTGTCCCGAAGGCTGGATTCCAGGATATTACAGGATGAAGTCATTACATGGTCACCATGGATGACATCACAATGGGTGTTGTCCTGGGTTACCATGTTTATGCTTAAACGTATGCCTGTTAAGCATGTGTAGTGGCTATCCAGGTGTGTCGTTTGGTTCAAACTGTTACAAATGAGTGTGTTTCTGTTCTTCACACTCAATTCCTGATTCCAAAATTTTGTTTTCTATCCAACCATGTGATTCAACAATCCTTTTCCTTTTCACAGCAAGAATTTGTAAGAATGTGGAAGAGTATGCTTTATACCTAGTGTTGCCCTGGGAAGTTACAGAACAACAACCCGAGCCCAAAATCAGATGGTGATTTCACAGAGCTGACAGATACATCACTCAATTATCACTTTTACTTTTCCTGAGATTTTATTTCTTTCTCTAGAATAGGCTTGTTTCAGATGGTAGGTGTCCTAGTGAAGGTCCTCTCTCGAAATCTGGTTAGGCAATGTGTCCACTAGTGTACTACATATCTGCAGTTATTTCCTCTGATCCTGGTAAATATCAGCCCATCTGAAAAGTTCCATCATTCCTGACATCTGGGCCAGGTGTGTCAAAAATTTTGGCTTCTTGGCCACATAGGAAGTAGAAGAGTTATGTTGGGCCACACGTTCAATACACAATCACTGAGACCTGATAAGCAAAAAGAGATTTGTGCATAACTGTGGTGATATCTCCACCACGGATAAGCATAATAGTCCTGACATAATCCCTGTTTATCACTAGGACCTGAGGATTGGACACTCCTCAAACCCTCTGATAAAGTAATTCCTTAGGTAGAGCTCAATGAATTTTGAAACACATGATTACAATATTTTGTTGCTCAGGGAGGCCAAGGTGGGCTGATCTCCTGAGCTCAGGGGTTGGATACAAGGCTGAGCAACAGCATGATCCCCTCAGCCCCAATCACACACCCGATTTTTACTAAAATACAAAAGGTTGTCAAGGGTTGCAGCACTTGCCTTTAGTTCCAGATAATCCAGGGTATGAGGAAAGAGGATCCCTTCTTCCCAAGAGTTGAATGTTGATGTGTGCTAGGCTGATGCTATGACACTCTACCCTGAGCAATGTAGTGAGAGGATTTCTGATGAAAAATAAATGAAGAAGAAAAGAGAGAGAGAGAGAGAGAGAGAGAAGGAAAGAAGGAAGGAATGAAAGAAAAAAAGAAAGGAAGGAAGGAAGGAAGGAAGGAAGGAAGGAAGGAAGGAAGGAAGGAAAGAAAGAAAGAAAGAAAGAAAGAAAGAAAGAAAGAAAGAAAGAAAGAAAGAAAGAAAGAAAGAAAGAAAGAAAGAAAGAAAGAAAATAAATTTGCTGGACATAGTTTCCAAGTGCCAAGGTACGAGGAGAGGTCAGTAGGTAGATGGAATATGGGACTACATTAAGGAGGAGAATTATTGTGAACCCCGGGTGAAGGGGAAATTAGGTCAGGACAAGAGGATTTATGATTGGTTTGTTAGGATATTGCCAGTTGATCTGATGGGTAGGTGTTCTCCAGAGATGTCTATTCCCTCAGATCAGACTTATTGGGGCAAGGGAATATTGGCCCAGATTGAAGGAGTTCAATGGAAGAGGTGGATAGTATCCTCTGTATCTTTTAGTGTGCTTAGGAAAAGCCTGAATTGAGGCAAGAGTTCATGGTGTGTGTAGGCTCCAGTGACCACAAGAATCTAGGATATCAAAGGGTCAGAGTTACATAAAATCCAAAGGGTTGATTAATAGAGATTGTAGGAAAACAATTTCCCAATGAGAGAATAATTTCTCTAGTTGACATATAATATAGAGGAAAAATTTCAACTCTAGATCCATGTTCAAAAGTAAAAATGAGGGGTAAGTTTCCTACCAATGGTTTACTCCACTTACATATTGAGACAGAGTTTCATTTTGTTGCCCTCAGTAGAGTGGACTGATCCACTGTGCCCAGCGTTTGGAGACAACGTTCAGCAACATCAAGATATGCTGAGCGCCAATCACATACCTGGTTTGTACTAAAATAGAAAAGTTTATCAAGGTTTGTGGCTCTTGCCTTTATTTCCAACTACTCTAAAGGTTGAGGCAGGAGGAATCCTTCAACCGAAGGATTGGATGTTGCTCTGGACTAGGCTGATGCCATGACACTGCAGCCTAGGCAACATAGTGTGAGTCTATCTCTTTAAAAATAATAAAAGAAAGAAAGGATAAATTTTATAGGCATATGTGCAAGAGCCGAAGAAGGAGGAGAGGTCAGTAGGCAGATGAAATATGGGACTACATATGGAGGAGATTTATTTTGGTCCCTGAGGGGGGAGTTTTTCAGGACAAGTGGGTTTTGGAATTGGTTCATTAGGATATTGCCAGTTGGTCTGATGGGTAGGGATTCTCCAGTGATATCTGGTCATTCGGCTTGGACTGATTGGGGGAAGGAAATATTGGGCCAGATCGAAGCAGACCAGCAGAAGTCGTGGAGAGTATACTCTGGATCTTTTAGTGTACATAAGAAAAGCCTTATTTGAGTCAAGAATTCAGGGTAGGTGCCTGTGGCTCAGTGGGTAGGGCAATGGGCCTATATACTGAGGGTGGTAGGTTCAAACCTGGGCAGGGCCAATCGCAACATTAGAATAGCTAGGTGATGTGGCCAGCACTTTTAGTCCCAGCTACTCAGTAGGCAGAGGGAAGAGAATCCCCTAAACCCAGGAGCAAGAGGATGCTGTGAGCTGTGTGATGTCATGACACTCTACCAAGGACAATAAAGTGAGACTTTGTCGCTACAAAAAAAGGAAAGAATTCACTGTGTGAGAAGTTTTCAATGACTAGAAGAATCTAGAATATCAAAGGGTCAGATTTACGTAAAATCCAAATGTTTGATTAATAGAGGTTGTAGGAAAACCATTTTCCAATGTGAGAATCATTTCTCTAGTTGAGGTCAAATCTAGGAGAAAAATTTCAACTCTAGATCTACGGTCAAAAGTAAAAATGAGGAGTAAGTTCACTACCGATGGCTTTCTCCATTTATGTATTGTGAGTCTCATTTTGTTGCCCTCGGTATAGTGCTCTGGTATCATATTTCACAGCAATTTTCAAGTGTTGTCATCAAGCAAACCTATTCCATCAGCTGGGAATCTAGGGGCCTGCCCAACATAGGGCCATTTTTTATTTTTCGGAGATAGGAATCTCACTAGTTCTCAGTCTGTTCTCTAATTCAGAAATTGAGACAATCCAACTGACTGGGCCTCCTAAAGTGCCAAGATGACACGCATGAAGCACTACCACTGGCCACTAACCATAGTTTGAAAAATATCCCAACTTCAATGTTTGGACTGGTTGCTCACATCTGTAATCCTAATAGTCTGGGAAGCAGAAGTGGGTGGTCCAAATAACTGGGCACTGTGGGGGAGCCCATGAACTCACAGATGGTGAGGAAGATGAGGCAATTGGAACTGTTGAGCCCAGGAGTTTCAGATTACAGCTAGCTAGGATAACATCAAGGCACTCTACCCATTGGAAAGGAGTCAGACTCTGTCTAAGGGAAAAAGAAAATGACAATGTCAGTAGGATGGAACATTGTACCTTCCATGTCAAATTATGGTAACCTGTGTCTGAGCAGGAGATAGGGTTGACTGTCGCTCAAGTCCTCTCACCTCCTAGGTACTTCTTATGCAGTGAGCCTTTTGAACACCTCATGTTGTAGAGAACTTCATAAAGTAGCTTCACTGAAATAAGAAGTTCACCCTTTGATAGTGTACGATTCTGTTTTTCTTGCTATGGTCACACAACTGTACAACTATCATCACAATCTAATTTTGGAACTTTGTCTTTTTCCACCACACAAAGAACGTCAGTACCTACTAACAGTCACTTTCATCTTCCCCACCACCCTCCTCCACCTGTCTCCTACTCCTAGCAGACAATTGGCCTTGTCTTTGTGTTTCTTTCTGGGGTTAGTCATGCTCTGTGGGGTCTCTTGTTAGTAGCCTTGTTCCCTTATCATAATGATTTGAAGGTTTATTTCTATTGTGACATAAATGTGCACTTCATTCTTTTTAATTATTGAAAAATAATCCTTTGTGTGAATATAGCACATTATATGTATCCAATAATCTATAAATCTCATTAGTAGTCATGAAGATATTCCCTTTTTATCTATGATTGTTAAAATATTTTATCAACAGGAAAAGTTGCCTTTATGAAAAGCCTTTTCTGTGTCTCTTGAGGTGACTGTGTGGTTTTTCTTATTAGTTCTAATAATGTACTGTGTTCCATTAGTTGATTATCCCACATATAGTCAGACTGGCAATCCTGGCAATAAATCCCATTTGGGATACATGTATAAATATTTTGTATGTGACCGGATTTTACCTGCACCTATACAGTATACATCTTGTAGATTGGATTCTGAGTTTCCCCTTTGTCCCAGAAAAATACATTGTGACAATTATAGCTCAAGGAAATTCAAGCTGCTAAATTCAAGTGATCCTGTCGAGTTTGTGCTTCTCAACATCTGAGAGTACAGCCCCGTGCCACCATTGATGAGGAAATTTTGCGCTTATTTTTTGATAAAAGAGGTCTTCCTATGTTGCTCAATCTGGTCTAAAACCCCTTAGCTTCCATTGATTTTTCTGCCTTTGCATCTGAATTTGCTGGGGTTAGAAGTGTGAGCTATGGTCCTCATCCATGCTTATGTTTTGGTGAAGTTACTTCACTATTTACCTCCTAAATAACAGCCCATGGAACAAAGAGTAACAACTCTATTCAGATATATTTCACACACTCCACAATTCAACTATTTCAAGTATAGAGTTCAAGACTACACATTCAGGGATCATTTTTATAGTTTGTTTGTTACTAGATAAGTTTCCCCTAAGGTGTAGAGGGGAGGGATAGAAAAGGGAATGAAGGAAAGAAAATAATGGAGAGAGCAAGCCAACGAGAGAGAAATAATTAGAGGAAGGAAAGATAAAATGAGGGAGGGACAAAAGGAAGGAAAGAGGGAGGGAAACAACCATGCACAGACAAACGGACAAACCAAGCAACAAACAGTCTCATCATCCAAAAAGACCAGAATTACATTGATCTTTCAAGCAAAGAAGACATGCTTGAGACCTGTGTAGCTATGACTAAATTGCGGCTGTAGCCAGGCATAGTAAATTTGTAAGTTTCTCTCAAATGTATGTTTTGGGGTAGGTGTCAAACAGATCCTTGAAATACCATCCCATTGGCATTGCCTGGGACTCAGTGGGTATGGCATTGGACCCATATTATGAGGGTGGTGAGTTTGAACCCGGCCCTGGCCAAACTGCAAGAGTATATAGCTCACTGTTGTGGAGGACGGCTGTTATAGCTACTTGGGAGGCTGAGGGAAAGGAATCACCTAAGCCCAGGAGTAGAGCTTGCTTTGAGCAGCAATGCCACAGCACCATACTGAGGGTGACACAGTGAAACTCTTCCTCAAGGAAAAAAATAAAAAGCATCCTACATAAGTGATTTCATGCATTTTTGTCAGCTGTGATGCAGCTTGAGTCACACTGCTGTACAAAATCTCAACTGTTGTGTAAGCCTAGAGCCAGGAATATCAACCACCAATAGAATCAATAACACACAAATGAGAGATTACTTCTCTGTCTGTGGATGGAGGGCTAAGAAGTGTCCTGGTTCAAACACTTGAGGGACACCAGCTGAAGTGAGCAGAAAAGGACACTTAGTTTTTTTTTTAACAGAAGCCTGGATCCCAGGACATCACAGGATGAACTCACTACTTGGTCACCATGGATGACATCACAATGGGTATTACCCTGTGTTACCACGTTTATGCTTAACCTTTTTCCTGCTAAGCATGTGTAGTGGCTATTTGGGTTTTTTGTTCAGTTCAAACTGTTGCAAAAGAGTGGGATTCTTTTCTCCACACTCAATTCCTCCTTCCAAAAGGTTGTATATCTGGCCAAGAGATTCAACAACCCTTCCTTTACTTTTCACATCATGGATTTGTAAGAAAATGGAAGAGTTTGGTTTATAACTAGTGTTTCACTGGGATGTTACAAAACAAGAACCCAAGACCAAAGATCACACAGTGATATCACATACCTGAAATCACACAATTCTCAGTTCTACTTTTCATAAGATTTTACTTCTTTCTCTAAAATTGGCTTGTTTTTATGGTAGGCATCTCTTTGAAGGTACTCTCTCGAAATCTGGTTAGGCAATGTGTCTAGTAGTGTACACCATATCTGCAGTTATTTATGATGATCATGGAAATATCTGCCTATTTGGAAAGTTCCAAACTTCTTAACCTCTGGACCAAGTGTGTCCAGACTTTTGTCTTCTTGGCCACACAGCAAGTAGAAGAATTACACCGGGCCACACATTCAATACACAATCACTACTAGTATCATAACTCACAGCCATCTTCACGTGTTATTCAAAAAGTGAACCTATTCCCTTAGATGGAACTCTTGGCGCCTGCATAACATCTGGCCATTTGTTACTCTTCAGATATGGGGATCTCACTAGTTCTCAGGCAGGTTGACAATTCTGAAGCTCAGACAATCCAACTGACTGGGCCTCCCTAACTGCCATGATGACGAGCATGAAGTAGCACCACTGGCGACAGATGATAGTTTGAAAAATATCCCTACTTAAAGGTCTAGAGTGTTGGCTCATACCTCTAATCCTGGCTGTCTGGGAGGCAGAATTGGGTGGTCCAAAGTAACTGGACACTGTGGAGGGGGTCACCTGGACTCCCAGATGTCCAGGAAGCTGTGACAATAAGATCTGTTGGGCTCTTGGGTGGCAGCTGTGGCTCAAAGGATTAGGGCTATGGTCCCATATACCAGAGGTGGCAGGGTCCAACGTGGGCCCCAGCCAAATAACTGCAAGAAAAAAAGCAAGATCCATTGATCCCAGGAATTGAGATTGCTTTTAGCTGTGACGACATCACAGCATTCTACCCATGGAAGGAGGTAGACTCTGTGTCAAGGAAAAAGAAAATGACAACTTCAGTAGGATGGAACAATGTGCCTTCCATGTCAATTCATGGTAACCTGTGTGTGAGCAGGGAGAAAGGGTTGACTGTCTCTCAGATATACACATGACCTGGGTACTTCTTATGCTGTGAGACTTTTGAGTACCTCATGTTTTGGAAAACATTCTGAGGTAGCTTTATTTAAATAAGTAGTTTATCCTTTGCAAGTGTAAAATTCTGTGTTTCTTAGTATAGACAAAGAATTGTACAGGGATCACCACAATCTAATAATAGAGAATTGTCTTCTCCCCACACACAAAGAAAGTCAATACCTACCAACAGTCACTTCCATCTTTCCCTCATCCCTCCCCCATGTGTCCCCTACTACTAGCAGACAATGGGCCTTGTCTTTATGTTTTTTTCCCTTATTTTTATTTATTTTATTAAATCATAGCTATGCACATTAATGCAATTATGGGGTATAATGTGCTGGTTTTATATACCATTTAAATATTTTAATCAAAGCCTTCACTGCATTTTCTTTGTCACTGTGTTAAGGAATTCATTCACTACACTTTTTAGTGGGCAAAGGGGCATCAAAATTCCTGGACTAATTTATGTCTTGATGTTTTCTTCTGAGTTCAGTCATACTCTGTGTGGTCTTTTATAACTGGCCTTGTTCCCTTATCATAATGATTTTAAGGTTCATTCCCATTATAACATAAATGTACACTTCATTACATTTGATTGTCAAAAAATATTCTGTCCTAGGGTGGCACCTGTGGCTCATCAGGTTCAAACCCGGCCTCGGCTAAACTGCTAAACAGAAAAATAGCTGGGCATTGTGGTGGGCACCTGTAGTCCCAGCTACTCAAGAGGCTGAGGCAAAAGAATCGCCTAAGCCCAGGAGTTGGAGGTTGCTGTGAGCTGTGTGTTGCCACAGCACTCTACCGACGGCAATAAAGTGAGACTCTGTCTCTCAAAAAAGAAAAAAGAAAGAAAGAAAAATATTCCGTCTTGTAATTATAGCACATTATATGTATCCAGTCATCTGTAAATCCCATTAGTAGTCCTGAAGATGTTCCCTTCTCATCTAATATTTTTAAAATTTTTTATCAACAAAATATGGGGCCTCTGCCAAAAGCCTTTTCTGTGTCTCATGAGGTGACCGTGTGGTTTTTCTTATTGATTCCATTAAGGTTGTGTTTTCTGTTATTTGCATTTGCCACACTGAGCTAGACTGGCAATTCTGGTAATAAATCCCATTTGTGATACATGTATACAATATATTGTATGCTACTGGACTTTTCCTGGACCTATGCAGTATATCTCATAGATTTCATATGGCATTTCCCCCTTTGCCCCCAGGAAAATACATGGGTACCATCATTGCTCAAGGAAATGCAAGCTGCTAACCTCAAGTGATCCTCCTGACATTATCCTTCTCAGCAGCCAAGAGTACACAGCCATACAACCACTTCTGGGGAAGTTTTGCACTCATGTTTAGGACATGGGGGATCTTACTAAGTTGTTAATTCTGGTCTGAAACTCCTTACATTCCAGTAATCTTTGTGAATCGGCCTCTGAATTTTCTGTGGTTATAAGCTATGGTACTCATCCATGCTTATGTTTTGGTTAACGTTTTTCTCTATTTCCCTCATAGACAAGAGCCTGTTGATTAAAATATAACAGCTCCATTCATATATAACTCACACACTCCACAATTCACCCATTTCAAGTCTATAGTTTAAGACTACACATTCAGGGATCACTTGTATAGTTTGTTTGTTTCTTACTAGAGAAGTTTCCCTTTATTTGTAGAGGGAGACATAGAGGAAAGAAAGGAATGAAGGAAAGAAAGGATGGAGGGATCAAGCCAATGAGAGAGACAGAATTAGAGGTAGGAAGGATAAAGTGATGGAGGGTGAAGTGAAGGATGAGGGAAGGAAACAAAGAAAGATAAAGTGAGCACACTTGGTGGCTCACACCTGTAATCCTAGGCCTCTGGCAGGATGAGATGAGTGGAGTTCTTGAACAAGGGGGTTCTGAGAATTGGCAGAGTAAGTGTCACAATATGTCTCTAAGAAAAACTGAAAAATTATCTAGGCGTTGTGAGAGGCACCTTTATTCATAGTCCATGTGAGTCTCAGACAGGAGTTTTGCCAGAATCCTGGAGTTTGAGGTTGCTATGATCTAGGCTGAGGCCACAAAAGTCTAGCCTGGACCATGTAGGGAAACCATATTTCAAAAATACCCATGCACACAACCATGCTTTGACAAATCAAGAAACCAGCCAACAAATATTTTCATGATATCAAAAGGCCAGAATTACTTGGATGGTTAAAGCAAGTAGACATGATTAAGTCCTATGAAGCTATGACCAAATGGAGGCTATAGCCAGGCATATTAAATTTGTAAGCTTCTCTAAAATGGATGTTTTGGAGTAGGTATCAAACAGGTCCTTGAAATAGTGATCCAAGTGTGGTGCCTGTGGCTGGGTGGTTAAGGCTGGGCCAAGAAAAGGGGAGTGGTGAGTTCAAACCCGGAGCCAGCCAAACTGCAACAAAAAATACCCTGGTGTTGTATCTGGTGCCTGTAGTTCCAGCTCCTTGGGAGTTTGATGCAAACGAATCACCTAAGCTGGGGAGTTGGAGGTTTCTGTGAGCTGTGATACCAGGGCACTCTACCGAGAAAGACACAGTTAAACACTGTCACAAAGAAAAAGAAATAACTTGTTACTTAAATGACCCCATGCAGTTTTGTCAGCTATGATGCAACTTGAGTCACACTGTAGTAAAAATCTCAATTGTTGTGTCAGCCTAGTGACCAGAGTCTCAACCATCAGTAGAATCCATAAGACACAAATGGGAGATCACATCTCTGTTTGAGGATGGAAAGCTAAGAAGAGTCCCAGTTCAGACACTTGAGGTACACCAGCTAAAGTGAGCAGAATAGGCCACTTAGTATTTTTGAGCAGAAGCCTGGATCCCAGGACATTACAGGATGAAGTCAGTACATGGTCACCATGGATGACATCACAATGGGTGTTGTCCTGGGTTACGATCATAAAGATAAACCTTATTCCTGCTAAGCATGTGTAGTGGCTGTCTAGGTTTATTGTTGAATTCAAACTGTAACAAAAGTGTGTGGTTCTTTTCTCCATACTCAATTCCTGCTTCCTAAAATTTGTTTGTATATGTGGACGAGGAATTTAACAATCCTTCTTTTCCTTTTCAAGTCATGGATTTTTAAGCAAGTGGAAAAGTGTGGTTTCTTGCATTGTCCTGTGATGTTATAGACCAAGAACTTGAGTCCAAGGATCGGACAGTGATTTCACAGACCTGGCAGGTATGTAGCATAATTCTCACTTGAACTTTTTGTGATGTTTTATTTCATCCTCTAGAATAGGCTTTTGGGGGATGGTAGAGGTCTCACTGAAGGACATCTCTCAAAATCCAGGTAGGCAGGGTTGTGCCTGTGGCTCAAAGGTGTAGGGTGCCAGCCCCCTGTTCCAGTGGTGGCAGGTTCAAAACCAGCCCTGGCCAAAAACTCCAAAAAAAAAAAAAAAAAAAAAAAAATGAGTAGGCGATGTGTCCAGTATTGTACTCCATATCTGCCATGATTTATGATAATCATGGGAAATATCAGCCTATCTGGAAAATTCCACATTCCTGACCTTTGTGCCAGGTGTGTCCAAACTTTTGGCTTCTTGGCCACATAGGAAGAAAGAGAGTTTTTTGGGCTACATGTTGAATACACAATCACTAATGAAAGCTGATCAGCAAAAAAGAGATCCCTGGATAACTGTGGTGATATCTGCCACCAATGATATGCAAAAGAGTCCTGATATAATCCCTATGTATCACTGGAGCCTGAGGATTGGCCCCTAACAAGGTCATTTCTTAAGTAGAGTTCAATGACTTTTGCCATGCGTGACTACAATATTTGGATGCTCTGGGAGGCCATGGTGAGGTGAGCCCCAAAACTCATGTCCTGAGACAAGGTTGAGCAATAGCAAGACACATTCCCCCTAGATCTCCCATCCTGTTTCTACTGAAATAGAGCATGTAGTCAAGCTTGTGGTCCTTTAGTTCCCACTACTCCAGAGCCTGAGGCAGTAGAATCCCTTCAACGAAAGAGTTGGATTTTACTGTGTGCTAGGCTGATGCCATGAGACTCTAGCCTGGACCACAGAGTGAGGGTCTTCCTCATGAAAAATAATAAGTGAAACAAGGAAAGAAAGAAAATCGGCTAGGGACACCTTCCAAGAGCAAAGTACAAGGGGATGTCAGTAGGCAGATGGAATATGGGAGTACATAAAACAGATTTATTGTGACCCCCGGAGCAGGAGCACAATGAAGCAGGACAAGTGGGTTTTGCATTAGTTCTATAGGATATTGTCAGTTGATCTGATAATTAAGAATTGTCCAGAGATGATTGGTCCCTGGACTCGAACTGATTGGGGCAAGGGAATATTGGCCCAGATTGAAGGACCACAATAGAAGGGGTGGAGTGTGTAATCTGGATGTTTTAGAGTGATATGAAAAGCATGATTGGAGTCAAGAATTCACTGTGTGCAGTTTAGACTGACTAAAGGAATATAAGATATCAAAGGGTTAGAGTGAAGTAAAATCCAAAGGCTTGACTAATACAGGCTTCAGGAACACAATTTCCCTATGAGAGAATAACTTGTCTAGTTGACATCAAATCTAGTGGTAAAATTTCAAATCTAGATACATGGTCAAATATAAAAATGAGGGGTAAGTTCCCTACCAATGGTTTTCTCCATTTTTGTATTGAGACAGAGTCTCGTTTTGTTGCCCCTGGTACAGTGCCCTGGGATCATAGCTCAGAGCAATCTTCAAGTCTTGTCATCAAGAGAACCTATTCCCTCAGCTAGGAACACAGTCACCTGCATAACATCTGGCCATTTTTTATTCTTCAGAGAAAGGGATCTCATTAGTGCTCAGGCTGGTCTCCAATTCTGAGGCTCAGACAATCCAATTAACTGTGCCTCCAAAGTGCCAAGCTGACAGGCATAAAGCCCCACCACTGGCCACAAACCATAGTTCAAAAAATATCCCAACTTCAAGATCTGGAGTTGTGTCTCACACCTGTAATCCTAACACTTTCAGAGGCATAAGCAGGTGATTGAAAGTAAGTGGACACTGTGGAGGTCATCTGGACTCTGAGATACTCAGGAGGCTGAAGCAGTAAGATTTGTTGAGCCCAGGAGTTTAAGATTGCCGTTAGCTATGAGGACGTCATAACACTCTACCCAAGGTAAAGCAGTCAGACACTGCCTCAAGGAAAAAGAAAATGACAACTTCAGTAGGATGGAACAATGTGTCTTCCACGCCAATTCATGGTAACCAGTGTATGAGCATGGAGATAGGGATGACTATCTCACATATACTGTCAATATGTGGGTACTTCTAATGCTGTGAGCCTTTTGAGCACCTCAAGTTTTGGAAAGCTTTGTCACATTGCTTCAGTGAAATAAGTAGTCCACCTTTTGAAAGTATACAATTCTGTGTTTCTTAGTATAGTCACAGAAATTTGCAGCTATCATCAAAATCTAATTGTAGGAATTTGCCTTCTTCCCCACACCAAGAATGTCAATACCTACTAGCAGTCACTTTCATCTTCCCCCCAACCCCCAAAACCAGCCCCCTACTCCTAGCAGACAATTGGCTTTGTCTTGATGTTTTCTTCAGAGTTCAGTATTCTGCTATGTTTTCTTTTGTAAGTGGTCTTGTTCCCTTATCATAATGATTTTAAGGTTCATTCTTATTGTCACATAAATGTGAACATCTTTCCTTTTGATTGTTGAAAAATATTCCATCATGTGTATATAGCACTTTATATGTATCAAATCATCTATAAATCCCCTTAGTAGTTCTGAAGATGTTCCCTTGTCAGCTAAAATTTTTAAAAGATTTTACAAACAAGATATGTGGCCTCTGTCAAAAGGCTTTTCTGTGTCTCTTGAGTCGATCTTATGGTTTTTCTTATAGATTCTATTAAGTTAGTGTGTTCTATTAGTTGATTTTCCCATATTGACCTAGATTGGCAATCATGGTAATAAATTCCATTTGGGATACATGTATAAAATAATTTGTATGCTACCGGACTTCTGTACCTATACAGTATCTCTCTTATGGATTGGATGCTGCATTTCCCTCTTTGCCCCCCAAAAATACATTGGTAGCATCTTAGCTCAAGGAAATGCAAGCTTCTAACCTCATGTAATCCTCCTGAGTTTATGCTTCTCAGAAGCTGAGAGCATAGTCCCATGCCACCACTGCTTGAGAAGTTCTGCATGTATTTCATGGACAAGTGTGGTCCTAATATGTTGTTCATTCTGGTCTGAAACCACCTTAGTTTCCAGTGATCTTTCTTTCTCAAACTCTGAATTTGCAGTGATTATAGGTGTGAGCTATCGTGCTCATGAATGCTTATGTTCTGGTGAAGGTATTTCTCTATTTTCCTTATAGATAACAGCATGTTGATTAAAAGGAATCAAGGAAGCTTGAGATGTCCCATTAACTTGTTAACGTTCTCTCTTTCCATTCCCTTAAGGAAGGCTTGCAATGCTCTAAATTTCCGTCTTAGGACCACCTTTGTGCTATCCCAGAGGTTCTTACAATTCATGTCTTCATTATCTTTTTGCTCCAAAAAATTATTTATTTCCTTTTTAATTACATTTATGACCCAGCTAGCTTGTGGTTATTTAGTTTCCATGTTTTTATATGAGAATGCACATTCATATTGTGACTGAGTTCAACTTACATTCCATGATGGTCCAAAAAGATGCAAGGAATAGATATATATATATACATATATATATATTCATATTTTATATTCATATAATATATATATTTTTTATATATTTCATATAAATATATATACATATTTATATATATTTTATATATATATTTATATTTATATATAGTTTATATATTTTTTATATTTATATATTTTATATATATTTTATATGTATTTATATATATAAAATATATAAAATATAAATATAAATATATATATATAAAAATATAAATATAAAAAAATATATATATATATATATTTTTAGAGACAAAGTTTCAGATTTTCAATGTCAGTAGAGTGCACTGGCATCACAGCTCACAGCAACTACCATCCCTTGGGCTTAGGTTATTCTCTTGCCTCAGCCTCCCAAGTAGCTGTGACTACAGGCTCCTGGAACAACACCCAGCTACTTTTTGTTGCAGTTTGGCGATGGATCGAGTTTGAACCCAATACCCTCAGTATACAGCACTGGCACCCTGCTAACTGAGACACAGGCATCACCCAAGAATGTCACATCTCACTTCTGACACCACTTGTCAGGGCCCAGGACTGGCCAGGTCTCAGGCCCAGCTTAACTAGGTTCCAGACACGGAC
>CAUYRH010150984.1:0-18451 GCA_963574655.1 Perodicticus potto
TGGCGGGCACCTGTAGTCCCAGCTACTTGGGAGGCAGAGGCAGGAGACTCGCTTGAGCCCAGGAATTGGAGGTTGCTGTGAGCTGTGAAGCCACAGCACTCTATCCAGGGTGACAGCTTGAGGCTCTGTCTCAAAAAAAAAGAAAATTAACGGTTGTTGCTTCTGAGGTATCCAGCAAGGCACAGATGCTTTGAGGACCTGACTGGGCCCTATGGAAACGTGGATAACTATGAGCCCAAAGGATCATAGGAACAGGAGAATAGAATTCAAAAATGTTCTCTTCTCTCCATCTCTTATTTTCCATTTGGTACCCTGATTAATTGACTAGGTTAGTTCTCAACCACATTCTTTCTTGATCTCATGTCTTGTTGCTTTTTCTGTGTAGTGCTTAGTAGCCCCTTGATCATTCCTGTGGCTTCCCTGAAGCAGGTAGCCTCAGAGAACAAAATCCATCCTCAGTCCTGGATTTCTTCCTGAAGGTTGGACTCCATACATTAAAAGTATCAGATAGGTACTTTTAGAGAGACTTCGGCAGGGGTACATGAGTACCAGGGGCCTTCCAACTTCTAGGGAAGAACAGAGACTTGAAATTCATGGGACCCATTGGTTATGTCCCAGCCTGCTTTATGGTTACAAATGTGATTGGTGCCAGGCCATGCAATGCCTCTTATGGTCATCCTCCATAAGCTAAGCACTGTGAGACGTTTCCTTAATTTTCAGTGGATCACAGACCTATTCTTTGCTGTATCTTAAGGCATCATTGAACCCAGACATCTCTAACTAGGTCTATTAGTCTGGGTTATACAGAGAAATAGAACCAATAGAAGATAGATATAGATATAAAGATGGATGATGAATGGATAGGTAGATAGATCGATAGGGATAGATAGAGAGAGAGATAAAGACATTTAAGAAATTTAAAGGTTAGACTCTATAGAATTTGATTTAATTCTATAGAATTTAAAGGTTGGAGTCCAACCTTTAATTAAATTGCAGTCCAATTCTATAAATTCTATAAGGAATTGGTTCACAAAATTATAGAGGCTGAGAAGTCCCGTGTTATACAGTGGGTGAACAGGAGACCCAGGAGAGTTGTTGGTGTGGTCCTGGTCAGAGAACAGGAGAAGACCAATACACTAGCTCAAGCAGTCAAGCAGGTGAAGTTCCTGCCTAATCTTGTTGTTCTATTCAGATCTTTTTTTTTTTTTTAATTTCCTCTATACATATACATGTGTTTATTTGGTTTCCAATTTTTCCCTTCACAAAATTAAAAAAGCTTACAATTTAATAATAATAACAATGTTTAAGATAAGGACTAGAAACAAAAACCTAGCAAAGAACGAACGAAGATAAATACATTCAGAAAAGAAATCAAATGATTCTTGCAATGAAATTTTGAGCAATGATAATAATAATAATGCAAAAAAGTAACATTTACATTGTCAGATAAGAGTATGTCTATCATAGAAGGCTTTGACTCTGAGGTATAGTATGGAGTTATCAGTTAACTTCTTCTTATTATTTTTTTTCCTTTTTTCCAAAAGTCTCAAAAAATAGACAACTAATATTTACAAATAAAAATAAAAGATAATTTCAAAAAACAGATCATGCCAAATTTTATAGACAATAGATAAAGAAGAAATACTTCAAAATTATTCTACTTCATGTGGATACACCTAATGTTAAAATTGGAAAAAATATATTATTATAAAGGGAAATTATAAACATATTTCACTTATAAATGAGGATGCAATATCCTAAACAACATACTAACAAGTTGAATTAAACATTAATGTTAAAGTAATGTACTTTGGTCAAAATTAAATCCAATTTATGTGAGAATTAGTCACGATTTTCTTTTCTTTTTTTTTTTCTTTTCCTTTCCCTCACCCCTCCCTCCTTCTCTCTCTGTCTGCTCTCCCCTTCCCCCATGCCCCACCATGTCATTAATTGTCATTAATTGTCCTCATATCAAAGTTGAATACAAAGGATTCATGCTTCTCCATTCCTGTGATGCTTCACTAAGAATAAGGTGTTCCACCTCCATCCAGATTAACTTAAATGTGGCAAAATATCCGTTTTTTTAATGGCTGAATAGTATTCCATGGTATACATATACCACAGCTTGCCAATCCATTCCTGAGTTGAGGGGCATTTAGGCTGTTGCCACATTTTAGCAATTGTAAATTGAGCTGTAATTAACAGTCTAGTACAACTTTCTTTATAATAAAAGGTTTTTTTTCCTTCTGGAAAGATACTAAGTAATGGTGTTGCAGGATTAAACGGGAGGTCTAGCTTGAGTTCTTTGAAGTTTCTCCATACTTTGTTCCAAAAAGGTTGTATTAGTTTGCAGTCCCACCAGCCATGTAAAAGTGTTCCTTTCTTGGCTCGGCGCCTGTGGCTCAACGGGCTAAGGCGCCAGCCACATACACCTGAGCTGGCAGGTTTGAATCCAGCCCGGGCCCGCCAAACAACAATGACGGCTGCAACCAAAAAATGGCCGGGCATTGTGGCAGGCGCCTGTAGTCCCAGCTACTTGGGAGGCAGAGGCAAGAGACTTGCTTGAGCCCAGGAATTGGAGGTTGCTGTGAGCTGTGATAGATGCCACAGCACTCTATCCAGGGTGACAGCTTGAGGCTCTGTCTCAAAAAAAAAAGTGTTCCTTTCTCTCCACATCTGTGCCAGCATCTGCAGTTTTGAGATTTTGTCATATGAGCCATTCTTGCAGGGTTAGATGATATCTCAGGGTGGTTTTAATTTGCATTTCTCTAATAATTAGGAATGATGAGCAGTTTTTCATATGTTTGCTAGCCATTCTTCTGTCTTCTTTAGAGAAGGTTCTATTCATTTCTGTTCCCCATTGATGAATGGGATTGTTGGTTTTTTTCTTGTGGATTAATTTAAGTTTTCTGTATAGATCCTAGTTATTAAACTTTTGTCTGAAGACCTGTCTATTCAGGTCTTTAATTGATTGGATGAGGCCATCTGTTTTACTTGATATACCAATTTGAGTGTTAATCTCATCTAAAAATACCTCATACACCCAGAATAGTGTTGGACCAAATGTCTGAGTACCTCATGGCCCAGTCAAGTTGACACATGAAATTGACCATCACAGTAGGATTATTGTTAGAAGTGAGCAGAGTGAGTTGCCCAATTTCTGGGAGACATTCTAGGAGGGCTCCCCACTTCCACTTCCCAACCAAAATGTCTATTTCACCTTCACATCAGCTTCAGAAATAAATCAGAATAAATGATAGATGTTTTATGTGCATAAAATCTATATGTATTTTTTAGCAATCATGTTTCAATGGTCCAGAAGATGGATGGAAAGCCTTTATTTCTGTTCCTATCACTTCTGGCCTCTGGAAAGCCTTATGAATTCAGGATAGAACCCATGGCTTTTCCCACTTATCAGAAGAGTGAAAAAGAACAGATTTGAAAAAAGACAATAGGCAGTCATCCAATAAAATACAGCTAACTCCTATGCACTAAAAAACATTATAATTTTTTTTTTTTTTTTTAGAGATAGAGTCTCACTTTGTCGCCCTCGGTAGAATGCTGTGGCATCGCAGCTCACAGCAACCTCCAGCTGTTGGGCTTAGGCGATTCTCTTGCCTCAGCCTCCCAAGTAGCTGGGACTACAGGCGCCTGCCACAATGCCCGGCTATTTTTTGGTTGCAGTTTGGCCGGGGCTAGGTTTGAACCCACCACCCTCAGTATATGGGGCCGGCACCCTACTCACTGAACCACAGGCGCTGCCCAAAATATTATAATTTTTTAAAATCTGTCAATGGGTAAAGAAAAAAATATTATAAACTTTTAATAAAATGTTTTCCCTAAAATTGGGACTGATTTCCTGATACTATCTCTCCAGCTGCCAACTCTTCTCTCTTCACCTGCTGCTGTCACTGGAAAGTGGCCACTGTCGGTCATCAGGAGGCTCCTTCCTTTCAATTCTTAAATTACATGTTATCCAGGATCTTCCATTTATACAGCTACAGTATCTAATATTTCATATCTTATTATTTTTTTGAGACAGAGTTTCACTTCGTTGCCCTTGGTAGAGTGCCATGGCATCATAGTTCACAGTAACCTCAAACTCTTGGGCTCAAGTGATCCTCTTGCCTCAGCCTCCCCAGTAGCTGAGACTACAGGTGCCCACCACAATGCCTATCTATTTTTAGAGATGGGGGGGTTCTCACTGTTGCTCAGGCTGGTCTCGAACTCATGAGCACAAGTGATCCGCCCACCTCGTCCTCCCAGAGTGCTAGGATTACAGGTATGAGCCACCATGCCCAGCCATTTTATACCTTATTTTATACCTCTTTTACACAACACAAGTCTCAATAGTAGCCACAAAAATGATGAGTTTTGGTAACTGAAATTTCTGAGTTCCTTTGGATTCCATTTGGAACCAGATTTCATTAAAGTTTTAATAATCATTCTTAGTTGTTATTTTGCTTTTGTTTGTTTGCCTGTCTCATTTTATCTCACTGCCAAGCAGTGAGACATTTATAAACATAAGATTGATCATATGCCCCAACTTGCTAGGGACAGTGTTGGTTTATGAGTATTGCCCCACCTTAATTTTTTAATAATAACATCTCTTTTCACTTTCAGAAGTCTCCAGAGTTTGGATGATAAATCATATTTTCACCCTATAAATAGGAGTCATTTAGAACAGCAAATGTTAAACATATCTATCTACCATGTTCCTCTGTACTTTTCTGAGACAGACTAGAGCTTCAGCAGAGGTGTTTGCGGGCACCAAGATTAACATTGGAAAAGGAGGCTATTTTGGTATAGTATCCACTACACAACTTCCAGCACTACTGGGAATTATTGTGTACTTGATTTTAAATCATCTAAACTCTTGGTCTTTCGAATTCTCATCAAAAGTCTATTCCTGGACTTTTTTTTTTTTTTGTAGAGACAGAGTCTCACTTTATCACCCTCAGTAGAGTGCCCTGGCATCACACAGCTCACAGCAACCTCCAACTCTTGGGCTTAGGCAAGTCTCTTGCCTCAGCCTCCCGAGTAGCTGGGACTACAGGCACCCGCCACAATGCCCAGCTATTTTTCTGTTCTGCAATTTGGCCGAGGCCAGTTTTGAACCCGCCACCTTCAGTATATGGGACCAGAGCCCTACTTGATGAGCCCCGAACCCAGTGTTTTTTAAGCATTATTTTCATGTAAACTCAAAATACCTACTCTTTCCTTCCAATTTTATTTTTAAAATGAAAGGTTAGTTGGCTGGGCGTGGTGGCTCACATCTGTAATCCTAGCACTCTGGGAGGCTGAGGCAGGTGGATTGCTTGAGCTCCTGAGTTGGAGAACAGCCTGAGCAAAAGTGAGACCCTGTCTCTACCAAAATAGAAAAACTGAGGCAAGAGGATCTCTTGAGCCCAGGAAGTTGGAGGTTGCTGTGAGCTATGATGTCACAGCACTCTACCGAGGGCAACAGCTTGATACTCTGTCTCAGAAAAAATAAATAAATTAATTAAATAATATAAAATAAAAGCTTTTTTTCCCCTTGAAATCCTGATGGCTTTGAACCCTATAAAGAACCTTTATTTACCTATGTGTTTTTCACCCCAGACAGACGGTGTCTTTTTTCACTAAGTTTGTCAGTAAGATCGTCCAATTAGAGCCCAAGTTGCCACTCAAGAGTGTTCATTTAGCTTAGCATATTTGATTACACCCAATTGCGAGGCAGAACAGTCTTCATTCTTTTGATGTCCCTTTGAAGCCATCTCTCAATTCATTGTTACGGGACCTTTGCCCAAGTAAAAACTTGTGCTTGAGCCAGCAGTCACAGAGTGAAATAGGAAAGGATAAGGGCTGTGTGCCACAGAGAGACAGAAGCTGAAACCTCTGTGGGGACTCCAGGCTGAAGGAAGGGGAAGTTTCCTGGTGCCTTGATCCCCAGGGTAAGGCTGTGGGATGAGCTTTTTTTTTCTTTTATTTCTTTTCCTCTTTTCTTTCTCTTTTCCTTTCCCCCCAACTTCTTGCCCTCTCTGTTCCTTCTCCTCTAATTGCTTCTCCTACCTGCCCTTTCCCCTGTTTTACTCTTGTCGTTTGTCAACCTAAATAGCAAACGGAGAGAGGCTCTCTAAAAAGATGAAATTTATTCAGGAATAAAGCATTGCATAATAGGCTATGCACCCATTCAGGGAGGTAAAGGAAGACAAAAGTTTTTAAATGAAAAAACGAGGAGAATTACCTAATTATTTTGGAATAATAATCCTCGGCTACGAGGGATCAATAACAAGGGTTGCACGAGTCCAAGGCTGGACAGACAGTTGTTGGGCAGATTTCCTTGCAGAAGTACTTTTTGGATGAGTTTGTGATAACATTTATGCAAAGTTGTGTTTTTTGCAGTCTTTCATGATAGTTTTTGTTGTTGGGTATTTATGCATGAGAACCTTCTTTTCATAGCCTTCCTTGGTTCTGTTTGTCAGTTGTTTTTTTTTTGTTTTTGTTCTTTTTTAACACAAGTGACTCCATTTTGACTCTAACAAATTTTGCACCTTCCTTCTTCTTTTGCCCTCTCACAGTTTGCCCTCTTTTCTTGCTCTGCCTCTGAAAACGTCTCACTTTTTCTAGTCTCTTAGACTATGACAGAATCTAAGAACCTCTTTCCAAAACAGAGCACAAATATGCAAATCAAACATTCAACTTCTGAAACTTGGTGGTGCCTGAAGCTTTTCAGGTTAAGAACTTTTGGGATAGGTACGCTTGTGGTCTACTTTTTTTTTTTTTTTATTAAATCATATATGACAATCTTGGGGTACAAGGTGCTGGTTTTATATACAATTTGAAATATTTTCATCAACCTGGTTAACATAGCCTTCATGGCATTTTCTATGAAACTAATTTGAAAGCTATAACCCAATTACAGCACAAGAATTTGTGGTCTACTTCTTTTCATAAATCAAGAGATAAAGCAGTTTCAAGGAACCACCTGAAGGAGACAAAAACAACTTTAAGGACATTTGGCAAATAGATAATCATTGTGAATGTTAAAAGATCACACTGAGGCTTGGCGCCTGTGGCTCAATGGGCTAAGGCACCAGCCACATACACCTGAGCTGGTGGGTCCGAATCCAGCCCGGGCCCGCCAAACAACAATGACGGCTGCAACCAAAAAATGGCCGGGCGTTGTGGTGGGCACCTGTGGTCCCAGCTACTTGGGAGGCGGGGGCAGGAGACTCACTTGAGCCCAGGAGTTGGAGGTTGCTGTGAGCTGTGATGCCACGACACTCTCTCCAGGGTGACAGCTTGAGTCTCTGTCTCAAAAAAAAACAAAAAAAGAAAAATCACACTGAATCATACAGTGAGTAGGGAGCTTTGGAAAGCATATGAGGCTCAGAAAAATTGCAGACAATCACCCAGTAAAGTTGGTTGTTAGATGATGTTGAAATTAGAGACACAACATCATCTGCGTGATGACATCTACAGCTAGGTCTACAACTATCATTGGTGGTAGGTTATACTTTCATCATTAGGTTATACTTTCTGTACATTATAAGACCCTAAAGCATTATATACTCGTAAGGAGTTGAATTAAAGTGAATTTAGCTGCTCAATAAATGTAATAACCCTGCTACTTGGGAGGCTGAGGCAAGAGAATTGCTTAAGCCCAGGAGTTTGAGGTTGCTGTGAGCTGTGACGCCACAGCACT
The DNA here is from genome assembly GCA_963574655.1 of Perodicticus potto. Taxonomy (NCBI): domain Eukaryota; kingdom Metazoa; phylum Chordata; class Mammalia; order Primates; family Lorisidae; genus Perodicticus; species Perodicticus potto. Next base: position 7,688 of record CAUYRH010150984.1, read on the forward strand.
CTACCACGGGTGACATAGTGAGACTTTGTCTCAAAAAAAAAAAAAAGTAACAACCCAGAGTGATTATTTTTATAAGAATTATTTTCATTTTAAACACAACACTACATATACAAACATTCTTTAGCCCTTCTTTCTAAAATATATTTTATTTTATTTTCAGTTTTTGGCCGGGGCTGGGTTTGAACCTGCCACCTCTGGCATATGGGGCTGGTGCCCTACTTCTTTGAGCTACAGGCACCACCCTAAAATATATTTTAAAACTCATTTCCCCAATGTACTGTTTTATCAATAGGAAGAAACGCTGTTTTGCATATTTGTCTTTTTTTTTTTTCTTTTTGAGACAGAGCCTCAAGCTGTCACCCTGGACAGAGTGCTGTGGCATCACAGCTCACAGCAACCTCCAATTCCTGGGCTCAAATGAGTCTCCTGCCTCTGCCTCCCAAGTAGCTGGGACTACAGGTGCCCGCCACAATGCCCGGCCTTTTTTTGGTTGCAGCTGACATTGTTGCTTGGTGGACCTGGGCTGGATTCAAACCCCCCAGCTCAGGTGTACATGGCTGGCACCTTAGCCCGTTGAGCCACAGGCGCCGAGCCTGTCTTTTTTTTTTAAGACAAAGTCTTATTCACTCACCCTGGGGTTGAGTGCTGTGACATCATAGCTCACAGCAACCTCAACTCTTGGGCTCAAGAGACCCACTTGCCTCAGCCTCCTGAGTACCTGGGACTACAGGCTCCCACTACATGGCCCAGCTATTTTTTTAGAGACAGGGTCTCACTCTTGCTCAAGCTGGTCTGGAACTCCTGAGCCCAACAATCCACCCGCTTCAGCCTCCCAGAGAGCTCTTGAGCCACCACACCCAGCCCAATATTTGTTATCTTTCCCCAAATCTCCTCTTTGGATTTTTTCCTCATTTCCAATCTACTACTCAGTAGAACCAGATGACAATTTTATATTCAAAGAAATTTGCATGATATAAATGTGCTATTAAATAAGCATAATGGAAATGTATTGCTCTATTGTAAATTACTAATATAATCTCATTTCCATCTGGGAACTTTTTAAAGCTTGGTTAAATTTTTAGTAATGCTAAGTTAATGACATATTAAAAATGAAACAGGAACCATTTATGTGAAGTATCAACAATATTAGTATTATATATTTTAAAAGGTCATCATTTATTAAAAACATTATTATAGAATGACTCTAAGCCACACAGAGACTTACTTTTTAAAGTACACATTACATTTTCCCACTGATACTTAACAGTGTTTAAACAGTGGGGATGGATTTTTAAAGGCAGGAAGCACTATATCATTATTGTGTGTTTGTCCTTTGAACAAATTTGGCCCATAGGGCATTGACCTTCTAAAATCAAAACCAATGGAGCCCACATCAATGAATCGATAGTGTTAGGTCTGATCTCTCCTCTTTTGCCCTAGATTCAGGTTCTAGGGGTTATGTGAACTTAAGATAAAAGGGAGTATGATGAAAATAACTTGGCTAGCTAGGGGGAAAAAATGCCTGGGAAATGAAGGAGAGTCAAGTGTACCAGTTAAAACAGCACTTCTACTTTCTGGTAAAGATCTCTTGAATTACTGTGATAAACTGAACATGATATGTGTCTGTAGCTAACTCCCAATTACCTAAGAAAATGAGAGGCATAAACCATCCAAAGCACAATTAATTTTTTTAAACATCTTAAATTTCAGGAAATTAAGTGGTACACATGTTTTATTAACATATTTTGGTTTTTTGCACATATTGAGTCAATCTTATAAGTATGTCCCCCACTCAGTGTGCACCATACCGAATAGGTGTGAATTTATCTGTCTTCTCTTCCCCCCTCTCCCAGCTCGATTTTCATTGAGATTTACTTCCACATGTGCACTTAAGTGCTGATTGAGCAGCTACAACCTAATATTGAGTACATGTGTATGTTTCTCCATTCCTGTGATGTTTCACTTAGAAGAATGGTCTCTAGTTCTTTTCAGGTTGTCACAAAAGTACTAGCTAGCCAATTTTTTATGTCTGAATAGCATTCCATAGTATGTATATACTACATTTTATTAATCCATTCATGTATTGGTGGGTACTTGGGTTATTTCCATATCTTTGTGATTGTGAATTGTGCTGATATACAATTTTTTTGAAAATTCTGTTTCACTTAGCATTTATTTTCCTGTTGCTTTTCTTAAACTTCTGTTAAAATCATTTTACTTTACTGGAGGGGAAAATCCCAGTTTGGTGGTAAGGGATACAGACTTCTTGGAGTATTATGTGAGCGGCAAGATCCACATTATATGAAACATTTACCATATAGATAGTTAACAATAGAAAGTAGAGGCGTGGCTCTCACCTGTGATCCTAGCACTCTCTGAGGCCAAACCAGGTGGATTGCTTGAGCTCAGGTGTTTGAGACCAGACTGAGCAAGAGTAAGATCCCTGTCTCTAAAAATAGCCAGGCATTGTGATGGGCACCCGTAGTCCCTGCTACTTAGGAGACTAAAGCAAGAGGATGGCTTGAGCCCAAGAGTTTGAGGTTGCTGTGAGCTATGACGCCACGGCACTCTACCCGGAGTGACAAAGTGAGACTCTGTCTCAAAATAAATACATAAATAAATACATAAATAAATAAATAAATAGTGGTACCTGTGGCTCAGTGAGTAGGGTGCTGGCCCCATATACCAAGGGTGGTGAGTTCAAACCCAGCCCCAGCCAAACTGCAACAATAAAAAAATAAATAAACTTAATTAAAAAAATCCTACTTCTGGCTCGGTGCCTGTGGCTCAACGGGCTAAGGCGCCAGCCACGTACACCTGAGCTGGCAGGTTCGAATCCAGCCCAGGCCCGCCAAACAACAATGGTGGCTGCAACCAAAAAATGGCCGGGCGTTGTGGCGGGTGCCTGTAGTCCCAGATACTTGGGAGGCAGAGGCAGGAGACTCGCTTGAGCCCAGGAATTGGAGGTTGCTGTGAGCTGTGATGCCACAGTACTCCATCCAGGGTGACAGCTTGAGGCTCTGTCTCAAAAAAAAAAAAAATCCTACTTCTAAAAAAAATTAAAAATAAAGTAGAGATGATAATAAGAATTGGTGTTTATAACACTATGAAATTTGTAAATTTCACATATATTATATATTCCCTGATCCTGTAGGGTAGGAATGAATGTAATTATTATCCATAGTTTACACATGGATGAGTGGAAAGAAAGAGAATCAATAGATATTTAAAGTTCAGTTTAACACAAATCCCAGTTATATCCTTCCTGATTGCCACAGACAACTTTTCCCAGTTTCACTGATACAAGTGTTAGCACATTATTCCCTTATATCCTGTGTATGAAATAACAAGGTTTTGCCTCCAACAGGTATGGCACACCAAACCAGGCACTTGGCACAGACAAGCATCCCCTAGTGATAGTCAGTCTTAACAGAATTCAGACCATTTTTAGGTTAATATTCATTATGGATGAGTGTTTTGCTCATGGAAATACTTTGAGAGGAGGCTGCTAGCTGTTCAAATATGAACTTACCTACACTAATTCATCCAAACCTCTGCTCATCAAGTACATATTAAGTGTATACGTGTCAAGCAATATCTGAGCCATAGGAAGAGAATTAGAAGTTTCCCTAGCCTGTGAGAACCTAAAAAAATTACCAAACCATAAAACCAACTAGAAAATACTTATAGGAAGTTTGGATGCTAGGAGTTAAGTTCCTTCCAAGACAAGGTTTTTTGATGATGGTGGTGGTGGTGAGTTTGTGATTTTTAATTCTTCTCAAGTGGTAAAAAGTGAAACAAATTTTTTTTTTTTATTTGAAAGACTCTGATACAGTAATTTCAAACTTAAGCACATGAAAAAAATCACTAGAACTTGGTTAGAATGAGATGCCTGGGCCCTATCCCATGATTTAATTTTTTTTTTTTTTTAAGCAGGGTCTTGCTCCTTCATCACTGGGCCTAGAGTGCAGTGGCGCCATCATAGCTCACTGCAACCTCAAACTCCTAGGTTCAAGTGATCCTACTGCCTCAGTCTCCTGAGTAGCTGGCACTATAGGTGCCACCATACATGGCTAATTTTTCGAGTTTTTCCAGAGTCTCACAGGTGGCCACCATGGCTCACATCTGTAATCCTAACACTCTGGGTGGGTAAGGACTGTGTTTCACCTGAGTTCAGGAGTTCAAGACCAGCCTGAGCAAGAGTGAGACCTCGTCTCTACAAAAAATAGAAAAACTAGCCAGGTGTGGTAGTGGGTGCCTATAGTCCCAGCTACTCAAGAGGCTGAGGCAAGAGGATCACTTGAGCCCAAGAGTTTGAGGTTGCTGTGAGCTATGATGCCACGGCACTCTACCCAGAGTGACAGAGTGAGACTCTGTCTCAAGAAAAAAAAAAAAAAAGGAAAAGAGAGATGGAGTCTCACTCTTGCTCAGGCTGGTCTTGAAATTCTGGTCCCAATAAATCCTCCCACATTGGCCTTCCGTGATTTAATTTCTTGAATAGGTTAATGAATCTAAATTTTTGACCGTTTCCGCAGTCTCCTAATCCTATGCATCGAAATAAATGAATTTGAGAAACTCCAATAGTTCTCAAAATGTTTTCCAACAAAGTATCCTTTACTTGAGAACCTTGCACACCTAGTCTTAGCTTTTCTTTGGAATCTGTCATAAAAGATAGTAAGAATGAGTCCAAATGCTTTAACTTCTCATAATTTGAGTGATCTCTGAATTCTTTTTGCAAGGAACTCACTATCTGTTTTCTTGAACCATGTGATGTTTGACTTGATTATAGCAGCATTCTGTCCAATACTTTGGTCTGGATCTGTCTGTCCATCTCTCACACTTGACCATGAGTTATGGAGGGCCGGGGCTTCACAGTTGACTATCTTTCCCTTCCCTGGCCTTACGAATAAGTTGTTTGTGTAAATCCTCACTTTTTTTTTAATTAAAGAGGATTTTTTAAAAACTAGAAATGTGTATGCTTTCCTATTCCAAGAAAAAACTGCTTGCAATTGCTTTAAGATGACTCCCCTCTCTTGGGTGGCAATAAGCAGAAAGCCTGGGAAGTGTATTTTCCCTCCTCCAAAGGAGCACATGGAAAATGTTGTTTTAGGGGCACCTCTTCATGTTCCAAGCCTCTCTTGGGCCCAAAATGTCTTTGTGCTAAATTAATAAAGAACATATGATTTTCTTAACCCATATTCTCCTACTTTCCCATATTTTCTCTTATATCCAAATATTTTCTCTTGGACCCAAATAGAAAATTTTCACTGAAATGATGAACCCATTGTAAAGTCTTTTAGTGGAGTTTCTGTGCTAGTCTCATTTGATTAGTTATGAGCATTAAACACACGCACACACCAGCAACATCTGCAAAAATGTCCATGTGCATCATTCCCTTATACTACTCAAATATATAGAAGAAAATTAGTTAAATAAAAAGCACACAACAGTGAATGTGTCTGCTGGGAGTACTTCCTTGTGTTTTACATTATCACAGCTAAACATTAAGTCAGCCCTTTAACTTGATTTTAATGTATTTAAGCAATAACCATCAAGGCACAGGGCACTTTCTGGGAATTAATGAGCAGCAAGAAGAGTTGATGGCCTAAAGTCGAACCAAGGACCGTTAACCCCAGCTGGCTATTAATTTCCCAGGAAATGCCCGGCACTGAGGTTGGTATTACTATTTATAAGCCCTTTATACATGAAGAAAGGAATTACATATAGCCCCCCTGCCGTGCCTTCATTTTGGAGAGTGCTGTGGGAAAGCAGGGAGCTGAATCACACTGTTGTTGCTGCATCAAGCCTTTTCTGCTGAATTAAAAGTAATTACCAAAATGAAGGCTTTGGTCTACAACCAGATATACATAACAGCCTCTACACTACTCTCTTCCTCATCACCAGCAAATTAAAGGAAAGTAGTTATAGCAGCACCTTCCTGGGACATTTTTAATGAGGTCAAGCACACATGCAGTACAGTGCATGAATCTTAAACATACAGTTTGACATAAATTTTAGATACATGAGGGATCAAGGTTTTAGAACATTTCCAGTACCCCCAAAGCCTTCCTCATTCCATCTCCCAGGCAGTACCCAACAAAGGCAGCCACAATTCTACACTCAATCCCCTATAGTAGTTTTGCCTTTTCCTGAATATCATATAAATAGAATCAATAATAGTGTGAACTCTTTTGTGGTGTTGGGTTTTTCCCCCTACTGAACATTATGTCTGTGACTTTCATACATTGCTGCTTCTGGATAACTATTAAATCCATTAAAGCTTAGAAAAAAATTAGAAAACTTTTCTTCTTTTTCTTACCTATAAAAAGCTTTTATGCCTCAAAGCCTGAATGTCTAGATTCTGTTTGCCTTAAGAAGGTAAACACATATTTATGGGTCCTGGCACACTAAAGGCCAACAACATTGTGTGTTTAGGACCTAATAAATTCCACCTGTGGTAAGGCAACTCCTTTATAAGGCTATTTCGAGGACGGGTTAATCAGAATTGTGTATAAATAAACATTTGTAAAAGTGTAATTGAAGCATCTTCCCTGATCCTCTCTCCCCCAGCCCCACCGTGAAAGGAACTACTATCAAGTGCCTATTGTTCTAGATTCTTTCTTTTTCTTTTTTTTTCTTTTCTCTATACATACACATGTGTTTATTTGGTTTCCAATTTTTCCCTTCACAAATTTAAAAAGGCTTAAAATTTAATAACAATAACAATGTTTAAGATAAGGACTAGAAACGAAAACCTGGTAAAGGACGGACGAAAATAAATACATTCAGAAAAGAAATCAGACCATTGCTGCAACAAAAATATTGAGCAATTATAATAACAATAATGCAAAAAAGTAACATTCACATTGTCAGATAAGAGTATGTCTATCATAGAAGGCTTTGACTCTGAGGTTCAGTATGGAGTCATCAGTTAACTTCTTTTTTCCCCCAAAGTCTCAAAAACTATACAACTAATATTTATAAATAAAAATAGAAGATAATTTCAAAAAACAGATCATGCCAAATCTTATAGACAATAGAAAAAGAAGAAATACTTCAAAATTATTCTACTTCATCTGGATATACCTGATATTTAAATTGGAAAAAATATATTATTATAAAGGCAAATTATAAACATATTTCACTTATAAATGAGGATGAAATATCCTAAACAACATATTAACAAGTTGAATTAAACATTAATGTTAAAGTAATGTACTTTGGTCAAAATTAAATCCAATTTATGTGAGAATTAGTCACTATTTCCTTTTTTTTCTTTTCCTTTCCCTCACCCCTCCCTCCTTCTCTCTCTGTCTGCTCTCTCCTTCCCCCATGCCCCACCATGTCATTAATTGTCATTAATTGTCCTCATATCAAAGTTGAATACATAGGATTCATGCTTCTCCATTCCTGTGATGCTTCACTAAAAATAATGTGTTCCACCTCCATCCAGGTTAATACAAATGCTGCAAAATCTCCGTTGTTTTAATGGCTGAATAGTATTCCATGGTATACATATACCATGGCTTGCCAATCCATTCCTGGGTTGAGGGGCATTTAGGCATTTAGGCTGTTTCCACATTTTAGCAGTTGTAAATTGAGCTGTGATAAACAGTCTAGTACAATTGTCTTTACAATAAGAGGTTTTTTTCCTTTTGGACAGATGCCAAGTAATGGTATTGCAGGATCAAATGGGAGGTCTAGGTTGAGTTCTTTGAAGTTTCTCCATACCTCCTTCCAAAAATGTTATATTAGTTTGCAGTCTCACCAGCCGTGTAAAAGTGTTCCTTTCTCTCCACATCCGTGCCAGCATCTGCAGTTTTGAGATTTTGTGTTTTGTGATATGGGCCATTCTCGCTGGGGTTAGATGATATCTCAGGGTGGTTTTAATTTGCATTTCTCTAATAATTAGGGATGATGAGCATTTTTCCATATGTTTGCTGGCCATTCGTCTGTCTTCTTTCGAGAAGGTTCTGCTCATCTCTCTTCACCATTGATATACAGGATTGTCGGTTTTTTTCATGTGGATTAATTTAAGTTCTCTATAGATCCTAGTTATTAAGCTTTTGTCTGATTCAAAATATGCAAATATCCTTTCCCATTAGGTAGATTGTCTATTTGCTTTGGTTGTTGTCTCCTTAGCTGTATAGAAGCTTTTCAGTTTAATTAAATCCCATTTGTTTATTTTTGTTGTTGTAATTGCCATGGCAGTCTTCTTCATAAAGTCTTTCCCCAGGCTGATATCTTCCAGTGTTTTTCCTATGCGTTCTTCAAGGATTTTTATCATTTCATGCTTTAAATGTAAGTCCTTTATCCATCTGGAATCAATTTTTGTGAGTGGAGAAAGGTGTGGGTCTAGTTTCAGTCTTTTACATGTGGATATCCAGTTCTCCCAGTACCATTTACTGAATAGGGAATCTTTACCCCAGTGTACGTTCTTGTTTGGTTTATCGAAGATTAGGTGGTTGTTGGTTTCATTTCCTTGTTTTCTATTTGATTCTAAATGTCTGTCTCTATTTTTGTGCCAGAGTCATGCTGTCTAGACCACTACGGCCTTGTAGTACAGCCTAAAATCTAGTATGGTGATGCCTCCGGCGTTATTTTTATTACTAAGAACTGACTTAGAATTGGAAAAAGAAGAACAATCTAAGTCTAAACCCAGCAGAGGAAAAGGAATATCCAAAATTAAATCAGAGATTAATGAAATTGAAAACAAAAGAATCATTCACAAAATTAATGAAACAAGGAGTTGTTTTCTTAAAAAAATAAATAAAATAGATAAACTTTTGGCTCGGCACCAGTGGCTCAAGCAGCTAAGGTGCCAACCACATACATCTGAGCTGGCGGGTTTGAATCCAACCCGGGCCTGCCAATGACGGCTGCAACCAAAAAATAGCCAAGCGTTGTGGCAGGCACCTGTAGTCCCAGCTACTTGGGAGGCAGACGCATGAGAATCGCTGGAGCCCCGGAGTTAGAGGTTGCTGTGAGCTGTGATGCCATGGCACTCTACTCAGGGCAACAGCTTGAGGCTCTATCTCAAAAACAAACAAACAAAAAAAATAGATGAACTTCTGGCCGTACTAACTAGAAATAAAAAAGTAAAATCTCTAGTAACCTCAATCAGAAATGATAAAGGGGAAATTACAACTGATGCTGCAGAGATACAAGATATCATCTCTGAATACTACCAGAAACTCTATGCCCAGAAATTTGACAATGTGAAGGAAATGGATCAATATTTGGAATCACACCCTCTCCCTAGACTTAGCCTGGATGAAATAGATCTCCTGAACAGACCAGTTTCAAGCACTGAGATCAAAGAAACAATAAAAAAATCTCCCAACAAAAAAATGCCCTGGTCTGGATGGCTTCTCACCAGAATTCTATCAAACCTTCAAAGAAGAGCTTATTCCTATACTGCAGAAATTATTCCAAAAAATTGAGAGGGAAGGAATTTTCCCCAACCCATTCCATGAAGCAAATATCACCCTGATACCAAAACCAGAGAAAGACTCAACTAAAAAGGAGAACTTTAGACCAATTTCAATAATGAATATAGATGCAAAAATTCTCAAAAAAATCCTAGCCAATAGGTTACAGCTTATCATGAAAAAAAGTCATACATCACGATCAAGTAGGTTTCATCCCAGGGATGCAAGGCTGGTTTAATATACATCAATCCATAAACGTTATTTACCATATCAACAGAAGCAAAAACAAAGCCCATATGATCCTCTCAATAGATGCAGAAAAAGCATTTGATAAAATGCAGCATCCTTTTCTAATTAGAACACTGAGGCGTTTAGGCATAGGTGGCACATTTCTTTTTTTTTTCCTAGCAGGTTGGGTCGGTGCCAGTGCAGGATGGCGCAGAAGGCCAGGCCATCCCGGAAGGAGCTGCTCAGGTCGCGGATCTCCACGCCGTGGTAGCCCTCGCACTGGCAGCAGCACCAGGCCAGCAGCGCGCCCCACGGTTCCGCCATGACGGGCGGCGTGGGCCGGAGGGCTCCCGGCTCCGGCGTTGGTCCCCGCTTGTGCTGGGTCGGCCAGTGGCCCATTTCTTAACTGATGGAAGCTATCTATGATAAACCCATAGCTAATATTTTACTGAATGGAGTTAACTGAAAGCTTTTCCACTTAGAACTAGAACTAGACAAGGTTGTCCTCTGTCACCATGACTATTCAACATAGTGCTGGAAGTTCTAGCCAATACAATTAGGCAAGACAAGGAAATAAAGGGCACCCAAATGGGAGCAGAGGAGGTCAAACTCTCCCTCTTTGCTGACGATATGATCTTATACTTAGAGAACTCCAAAGACTCAACCACTAGACTCTTGGAAGTCATCAAAAAATAGAGTAATGTCTCAGGATATAAAAGCAATGTCCACAAGTCAGTTGCCTTTGTATACACCAGCAACAGCCAAGATGAGAGGCTAATTAAGGACACAACTCCCTTCACCATAGCCCCAAAGAAAGTGAAATACTTAGGAATATTCCTAGCAAAAGAAGCGAAGGACCTCTATAAAGAAAATTATGAAACCCTAAGAAAGGAAATAGCAGAGGACTTTAAAAAATGGAAGAACATACCATGCTCATGGCTGGGAAGAATCAACATTGTTAAAAAGTCTATACTTTCCAGAGCAATCTACCGATTCAATGCCATCTTTATTAAAATACCAACTTACTATTTTCAGACTTGGAAAAAATGATTCTGCGTTTTGTATGTTCTAGATTCCTTATCTCTTTTCCTTCTCACACACTCCA
>CAUYRH010150985.1:0-12135 GCA_963574655.1 Perodicticus potto
AATTATAGGATCAAATGGCAGTTCTATTTTTAGGTCTCTACGTAATCTCCAAACATCTTTCCAAAAGGACCGTGATGTTTTAAGCAAGTTTATGATTTTGTGTTGGACCACATTCACAGCCATCCTGGACTGCATAAGGCCTGTAGCCTGAGGTTGGACACCCCTGTTCTAGAGCAATTCTCCTTTTTTTTCTTCCTTTTATTTAGTCTTTTAGGTAAGACTCCTGTTGAAGAGAGTTGTACTTTTAAAATTTTTTGAAAAGTGAATTAAACATTAACTTTGTGACCCATAATTTACCTTTCCAAATTCAACTGGCCAAAGATATCAATTCAGCTTAAGTCAGAGAAAAGATAATATTTTCTTGTTCTAAGTCTTCCACAAATATGAATTGCTCTGGTAATGTATTCATTTAGACGAATGCTGGTAACATGTATAAAAAAAATTTCTGTGGTTCAGTAGAGCTTAATTGGAGTGAATTTTATGCTAAAGGTAAATTTGAGAGAAATGTTCGCAGTTGTTTTTATCACCTGTCCTCATTAGTTGCATCTCCTCATTTTCTAATTAAACACAGTAATTATAGAGAGTTCACATTCGTGCAATTATGTGAGAGAGAAATGGAGTTATGTCAGTGTCAAAATTATGGCATATAATTACTGTCTGTGTTAAAGAACATATAAAACCCAGAGAAAAAAAGACCTGGAATTATCATATAGTAGAATTTTCTCCTTGCTTGAAAATCAGAAGAAAGGAAGGAGGAAGGGGGAAGTTAAATCAGGCCTTGATCAAACTAGAGTCAACATTTATCTCCTTGAACGCATTAACACCATGAGCTTCTGTGTACAGTCCCCTTGATATCACTTTTATTCAGCTTCCAAGCACATTTTCCTCTATCAATGATTATTTCTTGGAAGAGTATGGTCATTCATTCATACTAAAGTGCAAAAGACTAATAGACAATTGGTCATCCCCGCTCTTTTAGGTTTGAAATGTTACATTTTTTGGAGCCCTCCTATGTATCAGTCCATATACAAGACAGAAGCAGTCACCAATATGAAAGAGACATAGTGTCTTCCCTCAAGAGCATCACAGTCTCACAGGGAACAGTTGATTTAAATGAATATTTGCAAAATAAAATAGTAGGTGCTGCCATAGGAGAGGAAGGGAGTAGAGAGTGGTTAACTTTCCTTGCATTGTTGGTTTCCCTCATTCAGCTTTGAGCTCCCTGAGGGCGGGAATTGTGACTCATCCATCATTGTGGCCTCAGCATTTACACAGTGCTGGTGCATAGAAGGTGTTCAATAAATATGTGGTGGTTTGGTGTTTGCAGAGCCATGACATTTAATTGCAATCATGGGGCCCTCAGTGTATTGTTGTTACGGGCCAATGCTTTGGGGAAACTTCACAGGTGGACAGCTTCTGAATTGGCTCCCAGAAATCCCCACCTCTTGGTCTTCCTGCCCTTGTTTAATTCCCTCCCCTTGAGTGTGAACTGAGTCTAGTGACTTATTCTAACAATAGGATATGGTACAAATGATGAGATGTCACCTCTGAGTAATGGTTATCAAAGACTATGACTCTTTTTCTGGCTTTTCTTGTTTGTTCACTTGATGAACCCTGTTGCCACACTGCGAGCTGCCCTATGTCTCCATGTGGCAGGGAGCCTCCCGAATAGCCAGCTAAGAACTGAATACTCCCAGTAATCTCATGAGTGAGCTTGGAAGGGACTTCTTCACCAGCTGAGCTTGAGATGACTGCAACCACAGCTGACAGCTTAATTGCAGTGAGTGACCTGAAATCAGAATCACACAGCTGAACCTGCCCAGATCTCTGACCTGTGGGGGTAATAAACCATAAGGTAATAAATGTTGTTTAGAACCAGCAAACTAGCTACACAGGGGATGATTTGTTACATAGCAATAGATAACGAACACAAGGTAAGACCACCTTCTGTCTAGAGATGCTTGTTGATTGAATCTTTATATTCAAAAGCCTTTTGCATAGAAAATATTAGTTGCAACCATTTGTTCTTTGTTTATTTTTCCATTTATTAAGCTTGTTAATCTAACACCCAAAACTGAAAACCAATTTTTCTTGGGGTCAAAATTGATTAAAAATTTATTAAACAAATCATTTTGAACAAGTTAAACTAACTGCAATTATATGTTTAGAATGGCTAATCCTTTTAAACATTTCAACACTTTAATTCACAAACATAAAAGCAAAGATTACAGAAGTTATTGCTTTGGTTTACTTAAATCTACTTTAAAGTATCAATATCATGGATCTGATGCCTTTATTTCTGTGCTTCTTTTTCTATGCTTTTTTTTTTTTTTGGTATACCCTCAAGGTTTCAATATTATTATTTTTATTTATTTCTGGAGTCACAAAATTCTGAGCAGATTCAAGGAAAAGATGATCTTATCAGGACAGCCAAGATTGAAGGACTTCAATTATTGACTAATTAATTCTTGGTCAGATTTGTTTGCTTCTCTCAAGGTGTTTCTAACCCAAATCATCTTTTTAGAGGAAGCTTTTCTGTAGTTCAGTGACATCTGTTATGTCAGCAAGACTATTTAGGGCCTTATCTTAGGCCTAGGGTTTAAGTTTACAACCTAGTCTCTACCCCTGAAATTGTGTTTGTAATTATCACTTGGCCATTGTTATATGACTGATTACCCTATCATAATCAAATATTGATGTGGTCTCTTAGCATTAAAAACTGACATCTTCCTTATTAGCACTAAAATTTAATCTCCTTGGAGTTGAGGGATTGAGTCTGTGTACTGAGCCTTGCTTTGTAGGTCACCTGGTAATTCATTGCATTGGCAAACGCTGTGGGACCCTCTCCCCGGTTGGTTACTGTCAGTGCCCACTCAGACTGAATAGTCCTTCCTCTTTTTGGTAACTACTTTTCCTGAGACTTGGTGGCTTACAGTTTCCAACATTTATTCTCCTTAAACAGATAGAGGGCTATGACTGTGCATCATAAACATATATAATTAATAAAAGAAGTATCAAGTCCTCCCAACTGTTAAATAAATATGCTCTATTATATTCATTGCTTTCTATTACAATGGCATTTGAGGACTTCATATTACCTTTTCTATTTTGAGTCATTTTGAATTCCTGACCTTTCTTAAGACTCAGTTGATTCCTGTAATCCATGATGAAGGTGATGGTGATGAGGACAAAGGTGGTGATAGTAATTTTGACGTTCAAATTATAATTTCATCTTAAAAAGCATACCATCTTTTTTTTAGAAATGGGCAAGACTAACCCATAGGGTTTAGGACTGCAGATTTGGATGATAAAACTATAAAAAATGCAATGAAGTAATTACTGTAAGACTGAGGAGATGAGGAAAGAGAAGGGGGTGTAATTGGAATGAGGCTCAGTGAAGGGCCTTAAGAGGTTAGCAGTAAAATTCTGTTTGGGGGACCTGGGGATATGTTTTATTTTTGTTTTCTCTCTCTCTCATTGGTATCTGTGCTTTGTTTTTTTTTTTTTAATAATTTTATTAAATCATAATTGTGTACATTGGTGCAATCATAGGGCAGAATGTGCTTCATATACAATCAGAAACATTTTGATCGTACTGTGATGTGCTTTGTTTTTATAGTGAACATTTTACTTTTAAGAATTGTTATATAGGGCTTGGCGCCTGTGGCTCAACGGGCTAAGGCACCAGCCACGTACACCTGAGCTGGCAGGTTCGAATCCAGCCCGGGCCCGCCAAACAACAATGACGACTGCAACCAAAAAATGGCCAGGCGTTGTGGCGGGCGCCTGTAGTCCCAGCTACTTGGGAGGTGGAGGCAGGAGACTCACTTGAGCCCAGGAATTGGAGGTTGCTGTGAGCTGTGATGCCACGACACTCTACCTAGGGCGACAGCTTAAGGCTCTGTCTCAGAAAAAAAAAAAAAAAGAAGTGTCATATAGTTTGTGGGAAAGCCTTTATGTTGGCTCCCTTAGTCTTTACACATTGCCCTGACATCCTTGAAAACATCCTTGCTTTTTGGCAAAAATAGGATGTTGGAGAGATGTTCTCATTTATTTTTTTCTCTCTTAAATCATGAAATAACCTATCCTCCAAGAGATTCTTTTTCCTTTTAGTAGAAAATAATGTTAAAGTCCTGAAGCTGGTCTCTGGGAGCGCACGTGAGCTGTGAGCAGGGGGAACCAGAACGCTATTGCTGTTGCTGCCAAGCCACTCAGAGCTGAAGAAACACTTTTTAAGGTTGTTATTTCACACTGATATTTCCAATTTAGCTAACTATGTTGCAATTCTATACTTTTCTTATGTAAGGTTTCATCAACTACCCCCTTTCTCTTGAATTGATCCTTTTGGTATGATGAAGCTCCAGATGGAGCCAAGATACATCTCCTATCAATTTTCCTCTTTGGCTTAGTAATTCTCAGACTCTGTCATTCACATAATTCATAATTTGTTGCTGTATTTTCTAAATTCAAAATTTTGTACCACCTGTTATTGTTTTCTTGATATTTTTATTTATTCAACATTAAATTGAACCTATTAAAATAATTAGCTTTCTATTAAGCAATATGTCTGTAGAATTGCAGGGTTTAATTAAGTGGTCATACTTTTTTCCAGTACACATTAAAATAAATAAGTAAGTTTTGGGATCCGAAGGAACTCAGTCAATGTCACTTTCCTTCATTCAAGTTCAACATCAGCTGAAATCGGGGAGGTGGAGCTCAAAACGTCAGCCTCATTACTAGTGAAGGCTGCACTGGGGGATGTGGCTTGAGTGCTGGATGATTATGGGATCCCTAACAGTGGATGTCAGGCTCAGAGAGAGATATGCACCCATAGGGCTTCCCTGCAGCCTGGCCCCGGTGACCTCATAATAGAAATTGACAGATCCAAAAAGTATAAGGAGGGAAAAACTGAGCTACCATACTCTATTATTATTATCAATTGATTACTTTATTCAACAAATAAAAATTGTATATGTATAGTGTACAACATGCTGTTCTGAAATACATATACATTATGGAATAGCTAAACCTCACATACTTATCATTTATTTGTGAGAACATTTAAAATCTGCTCTCAACAATTTTCAGGTATATAATACATTGTTATTAACTATAGTAACCATGTTGTACAATAGCTGCCTTGAACTTGTTTTCCTGTCTAACTGAAATGTTGTATCCTTTGACCAACATCTCCATAATCCCCACTCTTACTCTCCTGGCCCTGGTAACCACCATTCTATTCTCTGCTATTAATTATTATTATTATTTTTTTAAGATTTCACATACTTAGATTGTACAGTACTTTCTTTCTGTGGCTGGCTTATTTCACTTAATATAATGTCCTCCAGGTTCATTTATATTGTCACAAATGACAGGATTGTCTTCTTTTATAAGGCCAAATAGTATTCCATTGTGCATACATGCCATGTTTTCTTTATCCATTTGTCCAAAGATGAGGTTATATCTCATTTTTTCTCCAAATTCAGTAATTGGGCAGGGTGAGTAAGGGAGCAGAGATGGTCAGAAACATTAAGCTAATGGCTATTCCTGTAATTAAGACACAAATTCAGGAGGAAACACTACTAAAAATACATCTGTGTTCAGGCGTTGTGTCAAAGCATCTCAAGCAAACCTTTTGGAAAGTTCTGCTATAGTAGACTGTGTCCTGATAAAGCGTCTCTGAGGTTTACCTTGTCAGATATTGCTTGGGTACCTTTTGTGCAGCCCACATTGTTTGCTCTATTGGAGGAACAGATGTGATGTAGAAGGGTCTGTCTGAACCCAAGTTGGGGTGAGTCATGTTGATAATGTATCACAGATTGTTCAGACACTCCTGTTAAAGAAACTACTGGTACAACATTATAATAGAGACATTCTAGTCCTTTCAGTGTCACCAATTGTTACTTTACTCTCATCATTCCCAAAATAACTAAACTATGACAAGGTCTTATGGGAACACTTATCCCATTCAACTCTAGCTTTCTATGATCGGCCTACACAGAATGTCAGTGCTTAAAGGAAAAAGATGAGACATTCTGCCTAATTCCCTCTTACTCTTACAGAGCTGAAGAAGGGAAGGTTTGAGAAGCCAGAGGACCTGTCCAAAGTCCACTACTTATTAACTGACTTAGTTCAAGAGTTGTGGGGGGGGGTCCCAGGATGTACAGCTTATTTCTTTTTGTATGCTGCCTTTTGACATTTTAAACATCACAATGAGGAAGCGAAGTGCTTTGGCAGGGAAAAATTATTTTTTATCATTTTGTTTCTAAAATGAAGTTAAAATCCTTCCATTCTTCATGTTCCCTAATATCACTGAAGTCCAAAGCAACACCACCACCTACCTGGACTCCTGCAAAAGCTCCAAAATAGGTCTTTCTCATTCCAACCTCCAATTCCATTGCTCCTTCCAGTTCAGTTGGTTCTCTTCAAATAAGTTGTTCATTGGAATGATTCATCTTTTAGTTTTCATCACCTTCCTTGTACTCATGGTATGGGTTAGAACATTTTCTGTTGGAAAAAACAAGAAAGAAATAAACAGGAAGGAAGGAAAGAAGCGGGGGAGGGAGGAAGGGAGAGGGTGAGAAAGAGAGAGAAGAAAAGGGAAGGAAGGAAGGAAGGAAAGGGAGGGAGGAAGAAAGAATCTGGTGACTGTAACTCAGAATTAGTTGGTTTATGCTGTAGTAAAGAATGACTCCAAAATGTCAGTACTTTTATTTGCCTGTCTAGGTTGATGGAGAGCTCTTCTCCCTGTCATGCTCAGCTGGGATCTTAGGGTGATGGCGTTCTCACCATTTTGAATCTATTTGATTTCCATGGAAGGGGTTTTAAAGGCTTTTGCCTGGAAGTGACACACATTACATCTGCTCATATTTCACTGGCCAAACCAAGTTCCGTGTCTAACTTAAAGGAGTGAGCATATATATAGGGTGATACAGTCCTACCGTATGTCCAGAGGAACAGAACCCGGGGGTTGGCGGGTGGGGAGAGACTAGCACTAATGACTACCACACTTGCTTTTGCCAAAAAGGAATGTGTTGTGACTCATATGTCCAAACAGTTCATGGGTGGGTATGGTTAAGCATAGGCTTAAATCACAGCTTAAATGATGGCAAGCGGGTCCAGTTCTTGATTTAGCTGTCTTTCAGTTATATGTTATCTTCTCTTTTAGTCTTTAGGTTGTATCTTCATAATACTCAGTGCAGTGGAGAAGACAGTCTGCTATGCTGACAGCATAAACCAAGGCTCCTAGATGGAGCCTTGCTGTTGTGGTCGCCTAACAGAGGTCATGTCCTCACCCCTGAACCAATGGAATCATCACTGACTGGCTTAGCCTAGGTTTTCATCTCACCTTGGGAGCCAGAGGTGGCAGAAATGTCTCCACAACGCCCAGGCTGAGATGTGGGTAGAGTATTTTCTCTAGGAAGACTTGGGCTTTGATTACAGAAAAATACGAATGCATGCTGGCTAAGAGAAAACACAAGAAAGACATCGTGGCTTTTTTTCTTCCAAGTCTCTGTTTAATGCCACTTCCTCAGGGAGCTTCCCTGAGCGTACAGGAGTGAGATGCTCCTTTCTCTCTCTCAGCAGCCCCTTTGCTTTTCTTTCAAGGCACAATGTGCAATTTTGTATTTGCTTGTGTGACAATTTCTTTACTATCTGTTTTCTTCACTAGAAGGTAACCTCCTTGAGGATATTGACTCTATTTTATTGATGTTTCCTCAGCATCTAGGAAAATGCCTAGCATGTGGTTGACTCCTAAAAATATTTACTAATAGAAACAACAGTAAATGTTGCCTATTTGGATATTTACTGACTGAAGACAAAGACGTGGAGCATGTGATAGTTAATTTCATGTTTCAACTTGACTGGATTAAGGGATGCCCAAGTAACTGGTAAAACAGTTTCTGTGTCTGTGAGTGACAACATTAGTATCTGAATCCGAGGATTCAGTAAAGAAGATCTCGCTTCACTAATACACCATCCAATCCTCTGAGGGCCTGGAGAGAAGAAAAAGGCAGAGGAAGGGTGAATTCACTCTCTCTCATGGAGCAGGAACACCTGTCAGCTTCTGCTCTGGGACATTATAACTCTAGATTCTTAGGTCTCTGTCCTCTGAGACTTACACCAGTGCCCCACCCTGGTTCTCAGGCCTTTGCACTCACACTGACACCATTGGCTTTCCTGTTCCCCTGATTGCAGATAGCAAATTGTGGAGCGTCCCTGCCTCACTAACCACATGAGCCAATTCTATAATAAATCCCCTGTTATCTATCTACATATATCCTATTAATTCTGTTTCTTTGGAGAACCATGACTGTGTCTGGTTTGTGTTGCTAGAAAGGGACATTTGAGGCTGGTAATTTATAAAGGAAAAAGGTTTATTTGGCTCATGGCTCTGCAGACGAAAGCATGGCTTCTGGTGAGGGCTTCAGGGAGCTTCCGATTGAGACCAAGGGCAAAGAGGGAGCAGCTGTGTCCCATGGGGAGAGAAGGAGCAAGACAGAGAGGAGGCAGTGTCCCAGTCTAGCCAGCTCTCACGTGAACTAATAGAGAACACCGGAATGACCATTCGGAGGGCATCGAGCCATTCGTAAGGGCCAGCCCTCCTGAGCCAGACACCTTCAACAGCGCCCCTGTCAACACCAGGTTGATCTTGCCAGACACAGTAGCTGGGGATGCCTGTGAGGGCAAACCAAGTGTAGGTGAAGTCTGAGACATCACTACCATGTTGGGAACTGGGTGGAGGAGTGACCTCAAGACAGAGCAGGGTCTCACCTCAGTGGCGCAGACACTCCTGCAGCACACGTATGATGAATTTCAGAACAACTCTGACTAGACCGTTGGAAAAACTGATGATCTGAGTAGTTGCATGGATGTGCTGGAAAAAACCATTGCAGACCTCATGACACAGGCTGGAGTGGAAGAACTGGAAGATGAAAACAAGATTCTTGCCACACACAAGAGTTGAAGGTTGCTAACAGTTTATACTGAAACCTGGAATGCGTTTTTTCTAACCAAGAGAAGATTGAGTACTTCTTGCAAGTAATTACTATGTGTAGACAGGTTTTATATTATGAAATGTGCATTCTTATCACATACATTATAGCTTATAGAGTGATTTACCCCCCAGTTTATTGAATGTGGTATCTTCACGTCTTGGACCTTGGACATTTGTGCTGTTAATTATTAAACATTAAAACTTTGGCGGCTCCTGCATTAAAAAAAAAATTCATGTCATGTGGAGGTTGCCAAATATCCAAACCTTATTACTGACTAATAAAGATTTGAATATGGGGGGTGGGGAGTTTGGCACAAATATATGGCTTGGTGTGTCTAGGTTAACAAGTAGATACATTTTAGGAAGACGGTACAGATTAACAGATCGGACCAAAAAAAGCATGGATTACTGAATGCTTCTACAATAACCTTTAGACTGTAGCAAATGAAAAAAAATAGATTTCTAAGAATCTATAATCAACATAACATATTAAGGTATAAAACTAAATAGTTCTATACTTTTTACCTTCTTAGTTTGTCAAGAAGATGAAACACAATCCTGTTATGAACTGCTTTAGATAAATCCTATGGTTGGAACATGAGACTTTACTTTTTTAAAAAATTTATTTTATTTTACTTATTTTTTTGAGACAGAGTCTCACTATGTCACCCTCAGCCAAGCCATGATGTCATAGCTCATAGCAACTTCACACTCTTGAGCTTAAACGATCCTCTTACCTCAGTCTCCCAAGTAGTTGGGACTACAGCCACTCACCACAAGGCCCAGGTATTTTGGAGATGAGGTTTCGCTCTGGCTCAGGCTGGTCTCGAACCTATGAGTTCAGGGTAATCCACCTGACTCAGCCTCCCAGAGTGCTAGGATTATAGACATGAACCAACACACGTGGCCTTTAAGGTTTTATTTTTATTAGTCATTAGTTATTTGACTGCTGAGAATTTTCATCTTAAATCAGCAAACACTCTGATATGCATCTGAGTCAATGTGCCTCAGTTTTGTAATCTGCAAACTGTGGATAATAACCAGTACCTGGTTATTGTGGTGAAGATTAAATAAACTAATACATGCAAAGTACTCTCAGCAATTACACAAAGAATAGTGCCTGCCACATATTAAATGTCCAATAAATGTTAGCTGCTATTATTATTATAGTAAGAGCTTGTATTGATATCATACTTCCTTTATTATTTTATTTGAATAGAAATTTCTACTACAAAAGCACTTATTTATACATTATCTATTCTGAATCACATGAAGGATTCACTATTTTATGTTCTTTGCAGAATAGAAATATATACAGAAATATTAGATTCAGTCTTTTATCTTTGAGAAATTTGCAACATAGCTCCAATAGAATATTTTATCCGATGGCTTGATTTTAGAAAACCCCTCTCCAGAGGAGCTAAATTTAGATTGTAATATTTTTACCAATTGGGGTTCTTTAGATTACAAGAAACAGAATCCAACTCAAAGTAGCTTAGACTACCAAGAGGATTTGTTCATATAGGGCAATGAACATAGAGTGGTATTTAGGGGTGGTTGGTCCACAGACCCCACAGTGTTCACTGGAAGCCCAGCTTTTTCCTGGCTATTGGCTCCTCTCATCCCAGGGATGGGATAAGGTCAGGGCTATCTGCTCATAGGATGTCTGCTGGCTTTAGGTGGGGACCTGTCCTTGTTCACATCGGGGGAGAGGAGCTAATTTCCAGAAGCCCCCAGTAAACCTCTCTTCATGCCTCATTGGTCTAAAGGGGGCCATAGCCCATTCTCTGGTAGTGGGGATCATTCCCAGATAAATCAGGCCCCCTGTGAAGCTGCGGGTAGATCAGCTTCTCTCCAGGTCTCTGAGTGCTTGTTAGGGTTGTGGTGAAAACCTGAGGGAAAACAGGATTCTAATCTGAAGACAAATGGACAGTATGAATGCTGAGTTGGTAACCAGCAATTCCCATCCTACCCTTTGAGGAGGAAATAATATATAACTTTTCTTTATGTTCTAAGCCGAGTGAGCAGAAAATCCTGTGGAAAGAGTGGATAGTAAATAGACCTCCCGAAGAATTATTTATTCACCTTTTGTAAGCCTCTGAATCTTAAGAGGAACCAGCACTACCAGTTATTTTATTTTACATTTTTGTTTGTTTATTTGCCTTCTCTCCTGGCAACATGACCATGAGCTCCATCTAATCCTAGGCGTGCTGGTGGGGTGGTCTGAGTTGGTCCATTCTTCTGGGACGCCCGTGTTGATTAATCGCAGTTCAGAATTTTGTCATTCATTCCCAGGTCATGGGCCACCTTTTGCCTGCTTTGTATCATATGCTCTGGTTGATGAATCAATTGTTTAAGATTTGTGCCCAGAAAAATTGGCATTTAAGCTTCCTCTTTTTTCCAGCTCTGAGGTTAGGGAAGCAGCTGTTGATGGATTAATTAACATCTTATAGGGACTAAGAATGATCTCTCCATTTTTTATCGGTTGTCCCAGGGAGATTCTGACAGCATCACTGGAATGTTATTTCATGCAGAACTATAGGCTGGCCTGGCTGCCTGGTCACCATATGAAACACAATGACCGTAACGAACAGGGAGTCTGTGATGCCTGGTCACACGTAAGGACAATGTTAGGGGGCATGTGTTTTTATATCCTGGGAATTAACCCTTTAGCTTGCATGCTTAGCATCTGTAATATTTCACCTCTAACTAAGAGAGGGTCCATGTCTTTTTTTTTCTTTATTATTTTTATTATTAAATCATAGCTGTGTACGTTAGTGCAATCAAGGGGTACAATGTGCTGATTTCATATACAATCTGAACTATTTTCATCAAACTGATTAACATAGCCTTCATGGCATTTTCTTAGTTATTGTATGAAGACATTTGTATTCTGCATTTAATAAGGTTCGCCTGTACCCTTCTAAAATGCACCGTAGGTGTGGCCCCACCAATTACCCTCCCTCCACCCGAACCTCACCTCTCCCCTCTCCTCCCTTGCCCCTTTCCCCATATTCTTGTGCTATAGTTGGGTTATAGCCTTCATATGAAAGCCATAAATTAGCTTCATAGTAGGAGGGTCCATGTCTTATGGGTGGACTCAGGGAAACCAAATACACATGATCACACATAATATC
>CAUYRH010150986.1:0-25480 GCA_963574655.1 Perodicticus potto
GGAGTACTGGGGGGAAGGAGAGAAAGCAAATTGGAGGACTCTTGGTTACTTTGGGAGGGTGAGAGGTCTGACGTGCTGTTTGAGAGGTTTCACAGGAGTATTTCTGGAAACAAGTATTTCTGGTGTTGAAGGGTCTGACCAGACGGAAGCTACCACTTGGAACCTCACAATGGCCCACAGCTCTGGGCCTTCTGGATCTTGTCTTGAAACTAGATCCTGTAGGCTGTGGTAGTCTTACAGGGTAGGACATTTAAAATGAACAACCAACCGCCTCCAATCCCATATATCTTATTCTTTATATTACGTATATAGTGGCTACCCCAAAGACTTTTCTCTTCCTCTTCCCAAACTTCCCAAGCACGCTCTCAAATGCAGTCAGGTAAGCTCTTTCTGTTCCTTCTCTTTATTGGTCTGGGGCTATACTATTCCTTTCAGCTTAGCCTTGCATTCTTCTTTCAAAATTTCTTTATTACTCAGATTCTTTATACTGAAAGAGCATCTGGGCGTTGTCAGAACCAAAACAACTCTGCCCCCCTGACGTTAAAAAGAACTCATAAAACTTTATTTTCTACAAATAAAAGAAAGAAGAAAAGGCTGTGAATACTTATGCATCAATATTGTTTGAGGCCGTCACTGTCCTTTGATAATCAATTACTTGGTGCAAGAGTGGATAAGGATCAGACCAGCTTATGTGGTAAGTACCGTGTCCAGATAAAAACCCTGAGGTGTTTTCTAGCGCCTACTTGGCAATTCGTTCAAACTGGGCTCCTGGGAGCGCACTCACCAAGCAATGGGACTGGAAATTGCAAAGGGTTTTTTTCACAGAAATTTAAAACCGGGTCTTTGTTTTAATGGCTCAGTTAAGCCATCCAATTCAAAGAAATATTCGTTTCAGTATTTCTTTCCCTCCTGTAATGACCTTCTTCCTCTTTCTTAAATGTGACCACATTGCCTTCTTGAGGACTTTGCACTTGCTTACTCCCCGTCTTGTGCAGTTTTCTGCTCAAAAGTTACAGCTGTACCTGAGGGTTCACGCTCATGGGGCATCAGGCAACTTTTTGCCCTGCGTTATGTTCTGCATAGCTCTCAGGATTGCTGGACAGTCTCAGCCCAGATGCCCTATAACACCAGAACCCAAAGCAAAGTTATGCGCTAACACTCTGTTGGGAGGTGCCATGCCAGCGAGAAAGGGCAGGAGGCAGGGAATGAGGGAAAGCAAATACAAGGCGATATTTTAGGAAGTTGGCTATTGCTTCCCCGGAAACCATCACTGGTATCTCAGTTCTAGTTCATCTGGGGGTTCTTTTCCTTCTCATGGATCTATGTTCTGCACATCCCTGTTGTGTCCCATGGTCCCTGGGGGCAGCAGCTGGGGAAGCTACTCCGGTCTTGGGCACAGGAATTGCTGTATCTCCTCAAGCTATGAGCAGTGAGGTGAAAGCTGGAGCTTTTTATTATACCAAGGAGACTCTCTAAGTTGGTATTTAGGGTGACCCTGGCATAGGCCTGGGAGGCAAGTGGGGCCAAGTGCATCTGGGGTGCGAACAAACTGGGTCTAGTACCCTGATATTACATATTCACTTCTTTATTATTTTCTCCTCCATTTGGAAGCATAGAGATTGCTTGTTTTGTTCATCGTTCACTATACCCATAATCACAAGAGCAGTGTCCGTCCTATAGTAGGCACTCAATAAATACTTGTTGAATTAATTCATTTATTCATTCCCTATTATGTGTCAAGGATTGTTATAGCTGCTAGAAGAGACAGGCATTGCCACCCATCTTACAGATGGAAAATGTATGGAGAAACCACCGATGGTTCCTGTAGTGCCATTCTAAATGGGAGCAGTTCTGGATTTCCAAACTTTGGGTCTTTAGTCTAGAAGAAAAAAGTGTGTTTCAGATTATAAGCACTCTTCTCTTGACTTTGCCTGTCTTTTTGGTAAGGAATGGGCTTTTCTAAGAAAAGAACTAAGCTGATTCCTTGTGTGAGCATTGGGTCTCTCTGTGCTTCATTTTCCTGATTTAGAAAAAGAGCATGGAACCATGGAATCTACTGAATGGATACCCAGAACAATAGTAAGTACTACCTGGCTATACGAGTGTGCTCGGACCCACATTATAGAGCATCACAGACTGTTGGGCTTCCACAACAGAAATTTATTTTCTCACAGTCCTGGAGGTGGGAAGTCCAAGATCAAAGTGTCAATGAGGTTGGTTTCTTCTGAAGCCTCTCTCCTTGGTTTGCAGACAGCTATCTCACTGTGTCTTCACAGGTTCTCCCCAGTGTCTTTGTCCTACTCTTCTTATACAAATGCCAGTCATAGTAAATTGGGGCATGAACTTGTTTTAACTTACTTACCTGTTTAAAAAGCCTATCTCCAATCATATAGTCACATTCTAAGATACTAGGGATTAAGACTTTAATACATGAATTTGGGCCAGGGAGATGGCAAGGTATACATTTAACACTAACCATAAAGAACTTGATTTTTTTTTTTTTTTTGAGACAGAGTTTCACTTCGTCACCTTTGGTAGAGTGCCATGGCGTAACAGCTCACACCAACCTCAAACTCCTAGGTTCAAGTGGTTGTCTTGCCTCAGCCTTCCGAGTAGCTGGGACTACAGGCACCTGCCACAACACCTGGCTATTTTTAGAGATGGGGTCTTGCTCTGGCTTAGTCTAGTCTCAAACCCATGAACTCAGGCAATTCACCCACCTTGGTCTCCCAGAGTGCTAGGATTACAGACGTGAGCCACCACGCCCGGCCCAAGAACTTGATTTTTTAAAAGGTAGAGTAATGTCCAGGCCTGTTTTAAAAGGCTCATGATGTAAGTCTTGAAACTGAGCATTGAATTACATCCCATTCCCTGCTGCCTCCTGTGGCTTTCTCTTCCTGTTTCCTTGGCCCCAGACTGAGACCAGCAAGGTAGTCAGAGCAGATCACAGAGGCATCCAGAAATCTAAGGAGAGGATTTTGTACCAAGTAAATAAAAGGAATTATCATTCATCTAAGGTTCATTGTTTAAATTACCATGTTTATTTATATCAACACAAAATGCAATAGTACAACTTACAAAAAACCATTTTATCTTCATGAAACATAACTCTTCAGTGAACAGAAGTACTACTGTTAATGTTTTGGCCTTTTCAAGGTCCTGCCTTGGGTCAAAACAGTATTCAGAGAAAGAGCAGACTCTTTTCTACCTTCCCTAAAACACACTCAAAAGAAACTTCTATCTTCTAAAATCCCATTTTAGTAATAATATAAAAAATACCATCATAATTCCATGTGGAGGAAATAGCACTGGTGTGTCATCAGCATTGCAACTAGCACCTTGCTGTAGAATTTCCTTGGGTTCTGGGCATCAATCAAGGATGTGAGGAGAACAGCGGTGCTTTAGATTTTCAAGGTGATTGTTTAGTAATTCTTTTCATACAGCCATGTACTCCCTAAATGTCTGATATACCTGAGTTATTTAGAAACCAGAAGACAAAAAAGAAGTCTCCAAGTGATCAAATGTACACAGACCTATCTGGTAGAATTAAAGAAATGTGTAGATTATGCTGACGATTCAATGGACAATCACAAAGCCTCCACTATCATGATCTATTCACCTAGTGAAAGGCTTTACAATTTTATCAAAGGTAATAAACATTGCCTGGAAGAGTAATACCACATCTGTACTTTTGTGCAATGTTTATTACCTTTGACAAAATTGTAATATATTCCAGTAATATAAATGTTACTTGTTTAGTCTCAGTACATTTTCAAACAAATGACAGTTATTGGTTAACTAACACAATCTTTTATTATTTCATGGACAAAAGAGGCATTCTTGTGCAGTGAAAAGAGAAAAGGGCTTGGAATTGGAAGATCTAGATTCTAAACCCAGTTCTACTGACTCTTTGAACGTTAGTTTCCTTATGAGGGTCAAATGAGGTAAAAGTGCTTCATAAAGGAGTCAGAACCAGAAGAAATAATATTCTGTGCAGTCCACTTCTCCAAGCCACAGACGGATCCCGAATTGTGCATTATTCTTAAAGTAAATATGTCATGCACATCCATGCATGCAGCTGAAAGGTGCAAGTTGGGCTCTGCAGATGGGAAAGATTATCAGTTCTCAAGCCTGTAATCCACGAGGGACTTGTGTACTCTTGATGTGTGTGATTTAAAGACATTTAACATTTTCTGTTTAATCCAGGTTCTCTTAATATTAGTGGAGATTCCTTTGAATAAATCATGTGACCACTTAGAGGAAGTTTTAAAAAAGGAATTGAAAACTTCCATGTCACAGTTACCGGCTTTTGAAGACCATGAAATATGGGAGAAGTAGTAATTTGACAACTGAGGGTCAAGAAAGAAACTGAGTGTAGAAGATTATTTTTCAGGTAATTTAAAAATAAGTTAAATTAAATGGTAGGATTGTTATCTTTGTTTTTTACAAGTGACTTATTAATTTATAAATTGCTTCTTCCTCATCTGTAAAACAAAATTACTTCTTGGTGTGCTTGACTTTTAGGAGTATACAAATGTACAGATATTAACAATTAATTTTCAGTCTTACATTTGGGATATCTTTGGAAAAATTATATCCTCTTAGTTGAAGTAAAATCAGAACCTCACCGCTCATAGATTTTAAGAAAATCTTCCTTTATGAAATGGCAGACTTACCACAAGTTTAGAAATAATTGACGAGTGTGGATAGACAGTGTGAACATATGGCCTTTGTGACTTTGCTGAGACAAAGACTTCAGGTGGCTGTGTTCCTGAAGCAAATGAGATTCTAATTTCAAACATTTTTCAAATGGAAATCAGGCCCCCATGAATCATTTTGATGATGTTTTTGAGGCATTAATGCAACAGAGTTAGTATTCCTCATTCAATCCCCAAAGTCACTTCTTGGCTAAGGATATTCCTCTTCTTGATTGTTTGAAACTGTCAACACAGTCTCTCACCTTCATATAGAAGGTGACTGATTTTCAAATGACCTATTATGATCTTAAACCAACCTCATTTGGAAGCAACAAAGAAAGAAAAATTAAGTAGTGCATTAACATTCGTATCAGTGAAACAGATTTTTCCGTGCCTAAAGTAGTTCTAGCCATCTATGGAAAGGTCCACCTTTTGCTTTTCCCTGTGTTTATAGGTTACATTTTTAAAAGTACTAGTGGAGCCTCGGTACAGTGGATTGGTTCCCTAAAACAAAAACAAACAAACAAAAAGGTTCAAATGAAAGTAAAGTACATTTTGTTATTATAATGTTACATTCTCTCTATTTTCATTATATCTCAAATTGGAAAAGCTCAATCTCGGAAACTATTGGAATAATTTTTATTATTTTGATATTTCCTACTTTTGGCATTTTAAATTTGAACATTTTCTTTTTTTATTTTATTTTATTTTTTTTTCTTTTCTACATTTTCTTTTTTTAATATGCAAAACAAATCCCACATGTGGGACTCTAAAAGTCTTACCATTTTTGGAAATCCAGTAATTCATAATAGAAAACAAGACATGGCTTTTTGGTTCACCACTGTTTTCTCAGTACTGAGAAGAGTGCCTAGTCCACAGTAGGTTTCCAGTATTTATTGAATAAGTAGCACGAACACTAATAAGTGAACCGAAAGTGAAATGAAAGTGAATGAAAATATGAATAACATAATATGCCTTTAAGAAATGTGTTGCTGGTGAGAGGTATTAAACAAGGTCCCAAATCATCTTTGCTAAAATGAGTTCAAAACTCAAAGAGGGAGCAACTAGCTGGTTGGCAGGAGCAGAGAGAGATAGACCCCCCAGGACAGCCCTGAATAGCAAAAGAATGAGTTGGCTTCATAGATGAAACAGTGTGTACAGCAGAGAATCGCAAGAGGCTGGTGAACCAGCACAGAGGACCTGGGGGTCACGAAAGAAGGACCCTCCCAAGGCAGGTGAGCTGTGCTCTTGGGAAAGTGTGGAAGTTGTGTGCTGATGCTTGATACCGCAGCTGTACTATTTGGGCTGTCAACGTGCTTCTAGGCACCAATAGCATTGATGCGGTGGCAGAAGGACCAGGGGAACCAAGCCTCTCTGGTTGCTCTAGACCAGAGAAGAGGTCTGGGGAAGGTGCGACACCTCCTCTCCCACTTTCCAAGGTTCACCACAGAGGCTTTGGTATCCTACAGCCTGGGTTCAAACCCAGCTCTGCCACATGACCTTACTGAAGCGACTCTGGGCCTTTGTGTCCTCATCGCTAAACAAAGGATTAACAAAGTGTCTGTCTCATCCAGTGGGGTAAAATATTATACTTTGGCGCTGTGCCTGGAACACAGTAAATGCTGAATAAATGCTGCCTCTTCTTATTAGTTTTTATTTATAGCCTTTGTTCACATTTGGAATGTCCTTTTCTTTTAGGTCTTGGAGGGGGTTATAAAGATCTTTCCCCTGAGGCTTTGGTACTCTTAACATTTTAAGCCTATTACTGAATATGTATGGAGTCCAGATACCACCTCCGACCCTGTAAGTTACAAAATGTTATACTTTGGTCTCTTTATTCTATGAATTGTAAATACGTTAGCAATTTCCAGCCGTAGATTAAAAACAAAACATGATTGTATTTGCTTTCTCAATATATTTCTTTCAGCTCTCGGGAGAACTGAAAAAATTGAGAAACATTCCCTGCCCTCTCCCACTCATTGCCCTTGGATTTGCAGCAGTGACCTCATTGTGCGCAGGAACACATGTGCTCCCATTTATATGTTGCCCAAGCCAGTGGCCTGACCTCTGACTGTGTGACTTATTATCCTCGTCCAGGAGCTTTAATAGAAAAGAGGTTCCTTGGGTGAAGGTGGATGATGGTGAGGACCAGGTTGCCGTGTTGCTTTCAGTCCTGAGATCACCGTGGATATTCTGAGGGAACTCCAGTTCTTATTTAGTCCTGCTGCCATCAGAATTTGGGATTCTGAGGGCAAAAGGAGGACTCATGTGGCCTTAGATGCACGTGGAGTCTCATTTGGAGACAAAAATGATGTATGGCCTCCACTAAATATTAGAGACCAGAAGCTAGTTGATTATAGGAGAATAAAGGAGTCAATTGAAGAAACAAGATGGAAAAAATAAGAGCTGGTGGGGGCGGTGGAAACTGTCCTGGAGGAAGAGGGAGACTTAGTGACAAGGAAAGATGCTCTGAAAAGGGAAACGAAGGGCCAGCTCTGTAGGAGCAGGTGCCGGTTTGCAGGCCCAGTGTGTAGGTCAACATGTTTGACACCACATCAAGTCAAACACACTGAAATGCACCCACATCTCACACTTATCAAAGTCAATATGCACCATGAAGAAGGTGAGTTGAGGGGCAATTGACAGAATAACAATACTATTTTGTAGATACTTGGTTGAATATTTAATTTTGATTGTGTAGCTTTCATTTTGTACATTAAGGCAACTTCATCTCTTCAGGTCTGCAATATGCGGGGGATCTTTCAAAGCCTGTTATAGGGCCATTGCCCTATAGAGGCCCACAGAAGGCAATAGGTGAGCAGACTCCCCTATAAGGCCGGTAAGGTGGAGGTGGAAAAGCGGAGGAAGAGCAAGTACATACTGCTGTTGGGGCTGTGCGTGGTAAGTTGCTTCCTGACCCCAGATGATACCCAGGGTGCAGGAGAATGTGCTCACTTTGGGTTTTGTGGCAGGAAGAAATGTGGAAATGTCCACGACTGCCTCCCCTAGTGACATGCACGTGCAACCCCCTGCGTAGGATGTGCAGCTGAGACCCAATTCAGCTTGGGTCCTGCTGAATTTTGGGTGAGTCAGACAAGGTCGGTTTCCCCCTAACCATCTGGGTGACCAAGCGATTCCTGCAGGAGTCTGAGAGTGCTAATTTAGGCTATGAATTCTGCAAATGCAATGGCACATTTTTCAACCCTGAAAAAGTGGTAATAAGAAAGCTCTCTGTCATGACCCACAGCTTCCTTAATGATTGCCTAACTACCAAATGCAGACCTGATTTGCTTAGCACAGTGCAAAATCAATCCCTGACTACGAGAAATGTCAAGCTGAATATTTTTTTTGCTTCAAGTTAATGACTTGTCATCCTAGAAAAAAATGTCTAATCAAAGATGAATTTAAATATCTTCCATTGGTGTTTTCATAAAGACTATATGGGGAGGGGGACATTTTTTTTTTAAAGCATAATAGAAAGGTAACCTTTCTTTAGAGCTATAATGAAATGTTTCAAGAGGTAAGCTCTTTCTACCCTGAGCTCTGTTACCTTAAGAATCCAGTGGGATCTTATGGGTCAGAAGACCCAACCGTCCCCATAGTTCCTGGATGTCCCCTGGAGTCTTAAAGACCAGTCAAATTCACCTCTTGAAGAAGAAATAGGTTTTCGATAAAAAGTGAATTAAATCAAAGACTTTTGTATGTGTGTATGTACACTGAGAAACATTTTTTTTCTTAAAGGATATATTAGTGAAATTTGAACTGAATTATTTGAATTAAAACTCTTTTGCATCCAAGTGAATAATTATTACCCAGTCATTATCTAGTCAGGAACATCAAACATTTGTTATTCAAAGAAACTCAATTTAATAAGGGAACAATATTTCTCATTTATGCTTTTATCTGTTTAATGCATGTTTTTGTCCCCTTTTAGATGAAAGAAGAGTAAAAATTCAGCATTTGAATTTCAGTCATGTTCTACATCCTGAGGGAGAACAATTCATGTTTTGGGAAAAATTAACTGTTAATTAAAATGTTATTTTAAAGATATTAATCATTTGTCAGTACTCATGCCTTTGTAGGAGAACATTAAATGTGCTGGTGAGTAGACACACATCACATAATTGCCCAAGTGCTTGTTTGCAGAATTCCTGCTTGTTATTTCTGGAAGGGTCAACAAAAGGCTATGCTTGGAAGAATAATGAACAAGTAAGGTTTCAGCTCTACCATGCACTGAAAATTTAGGAAGTCCCTTAAGGTCTCTGAGCCTCAGTTTACTTACCTTTTAAATGGGAATGCCAAGACTATTTCCCAGGGCTGGTTGTGGTTCAGCCAATTGCTGCTCTTGCTTTTTATGCCAACTCAACCACTTTCTTTTGCCTGGTTCTCCTTCTTACCATTGCCACGCATTTGCTCAACAGTTGGTTAAAGTTAAAAATAACATCTGTGGCCGTGGGATCGGAAGTTGTTCACTGTCCCACAACTTTGGCCTCATTAGCACTGTGTTCTAAGTCACCAAACTAACCTGTCTGGTTGCATTTTACACCCTTAGGAAGGATAAATTATCTCCTCATTGCAAAGCCGCAATTTACTTTCCTGAAAAATTGTTTGATCATGAAACATGCAAAGATAAACAAAAAGAGGAAATCTGTTTAATAAACTGCCATAAACCCATCACCTAGATCCAACAATTATCAAGATTTTGCCACACTTGCTTCAACTATCCCTCCCTTCCACTCTCAGCTTTTGGCTGACTTATTTCAAAGCACACTCCAGCCTTCCCATCCTCTTGCTCCTTCTGAGTGTATCTCTAAAAATTACGGATATTTTCTTGCAAAATCATCATGCTGTTATCTCACCTAATCAAATCATCTATACTTTCTTGCTATCACTCTAATATCCAGTGTGTTTCAATCTTTTTCCAGTTGTCTTAAAAACGTATTTTTACACTTGCACTGTTCCAAACTAGATCCATACATTGCATCCGCTTATTGTATCTAAAGGCATTTTTAGCAGGAAAATAAAATAGATGAACTTTTTCATTGTCCATTGTCCTGAACCATATATTATGAGTAGTTTGAAATAACTGCATAAAATATAAATATCGCTTATTAAGATAAATTTATTCAAAATGGAAAATTCCATTTGCTTCAGAAATTGAAGATATCACTGTAGGCTTAGAGATAAAAGTGTTCACATCAATTCATTTGAGCTGATGAACCCCTCAAAGCATTGTGTTTGCCTATATTTTCTCTGGTGATATCACTGTTTTTAGAATCAGCAATGTAAGATAATTGCTGTTAGATAGCTGGACACATCATTAGAGATAGATGAAATTAAAACCATGAAATTGTTTCTATAGATCTCTAGAAATGTAATTATCTCTCTAGTGGAAAAGAAACACAGGAAACTGTGGTGCTGTTTTTTGTTTGCCTCCTGTGAAGAGAAGACACTTAAATTACATCTGTTGAGTCCATATCATTAAGGGTTGATACTCTGGGCTTTTGTTTTTTCAGGTAGCTGATTAAAATTTATGTTATTCATGAAAAACTATCTGCATCGTATTTAAAGTCTTTTCAACTTTGTGTTGTAACCCATTACATCAGTA
Source organism: Perodicticus potto (assembly GCA_963574655.1). NCBI lineage: Eukaryota > Metazoa > Chordata > Mammalia > Primates > Lorisidae > Perodicticus > Perodicticus potto. Next base: position 10,306 of record CAUYRH010150986.1, read on the forward strand.
ACAAGCATTTCTATAGAGTTTAATGAGACTCCTCAGGGTGATGCGTGTTCCCACTACACCGAAAGACAAAATATGTTACAAGGGCCATCTAGGTCCAAGTCATGGTTCCAGAAATCAAAGCGTTCAGGGTCATGGTGAGAGTGGTAGAGAGAGACTGTAACACTGAACTGTCTTTTAGAGCAGAGGCAGGCTGAGCCCTCCAATCCCTTCCACCAGGCTCTTTCTCCCAGAGTAGCCCTAAGTGTTCACATACCGTTTGCCACTTGGCCTTTGATCGTTCTGCTTCAAATTTGGCAACTTCCTTACGATCATGAAATGACACCAGCAGCTTCCAGATGCACAGGAGGACCACCCCAATGAGGAGACTAGCCAGCGAAACCCCCAACATGATCATGGGAATGTTTGGAGGTTTCGGACAATCTGTGCAAACAAAGTAAATTATGATAAGAAGGTGGTACAATTAATGTTTTGACATAGGAAAGGCATTTCTTACTGGATTTTCCATCCACATTTTTCTGTGCAGTCAGCGGTAAATACTGACACCTTTTTCTCTTGTTGAATTTTTTAAAAATGAGTAACTTGTTAAAGTGTAGTCCTTCATCCTTCAGGAAGAACATGAGGTTAAGGAGGAGTGTAGTCATTCAGAGTAATTGGCTGCACACTTGATGGCTGACTTAGGAGTTAGAAGCCAGAAGAGTGACAATCAATGTATGTGGACTTTTCAGAGGACCAAGAATGACGCTAGTTTTATCACTAAAGATGGTCTCTTCTGAGTACATGATAAAGTAGAAATGAAGTGTGTGTGTGGCACGCACATAATTATTTTTTCATGGATCTTCTTGAATTGTGAGCAGTCTAGGAGCTGATATTAAAAATTAGATACAATCTATCTCCTGAAAAGATTACTATTTGCTGCTCCTTTTTTTACAGACAGAAGACAATGATAGCTTTCGGCTTTGGGTCTGGTCAAACCCCAGTACAGTGCTATGGTTTTCTGGAAAGGTCCTGGAGCAGAGTTGGAGGGGTGGGTTCAGGTCCCATCTGATGTATAGTAGCTGTGTGAATTCAATCAAGTCCCTGGATTTCTCTGAGCCTCTGGACCCTCATCTATTAAACAAACTTCAGTGTTTCCTGAACCTTCCCGGTGATAATGATAAGCAAAGGGCTCATGCTTATTAAACCCACAGCTTCCTAGACAACCTCCTTAAGATTCTGATTCAATGAGTCTCGGATGAGGCCACAGGTTGTTTTTTTTTTTTTTTTTTAAAGGTATTCTAAGTAATTCTTATCTTCGGGGAAGTTTGGGAAATTAGATGTTTTGTATGGTCCTTTCAAGTCAAATATCCTCTAAAATGCTATTTTGACTCTATTGGTGGTATTAATGTAATTTTGCAATTATACAGAACCTTCCCTCATTGACAGAAAAATGACTAATAATCCTTGAGATATGCTAGGAGACGATACATTTCTTAATGAAACATTATAATTAAGCTCTCCTCTTGCTTTGTGGGGAAAAACGTCCCACATAGAAATTATCATTAAATATCTGCTTCCCTCTGCATGAAGCAAGGCAAAATCCATGGTATCTGGGAAGGAAATGAATCATTCTTAGTTTATCCTTTTATTGCTTTTAGATATTTCATAAGATATTTAACAGGTCTAGTCATGCTGCTTTTAAGGTGAGGGTGTATAGCTGATCTGAATCTGAGTGGGACTAATGACCCCTCACAGCATGGTGCCTGGCCTCACACACTTTCATTCTTTGGCCAAGAAACCAGATAAGGAGATTATACGGACCAGGTAAGGAGATTATACGGAAATAAGTAAAGGAGCTGATGACAAAGAAAGGAAGATCTAAAGACTGTATCTTAGCATAGCAATAAACCATGGCTGCCTCTAACAGGCTAACAACACTCCTGCAAAGAAAGCAACAGGCTCATGTCAATGAGAATAGATGCCGGCTACATCTTTGGCTGAGAAATATCTATGGAGGGGTGTATCATGCTCCTGCCCAAAGCAAGACTAAGCTTGTCGAGACCCTGCAGCCAGATGTGCATGAGGAGAGGGTCTCCAGTCGGGAATAAAGGAGGAATGGATGCAGACTGGCAGAGATAATTATTTGAAGAAATTAAGGTCATTGGGAATCGTACCTTTCCCAATTAAGGTCATTGGGAATCGTACCTTTTGGCCTAAGTGCCAGAGCAGATCTTACACAATAGAGACCTTACTCTTCATACTCTGATATTTCTTTCTTTCTTTCTTTCTTTCTTTTTGTAGAGACAGAATCTCACCTTATCGCCCTCGGTACAGTGCCATGGCGTCACACAGCTCACAGCAACCTCCAACTCCTGGGCTTAGGCGATTCTCTTGCCTCAGCCTCCCAAGCAGCTGGGACTACAGGCGCCCGCCACAACGCCCGGTTTTGCAGTTCGGCTGAGGCTGGGCTTGAACCCGCCACCTTCGGTATATGGGGCCAGCGCCCCACTCGATGAGCCACAGGCGCTGCCCCATACTCTGACATTTCTTGAAAAGGTCAGACTGCAGACAGATTTCTCCGAGGGTCGCCTCTATCACTGTGTGCAACACGTACTGTTCTCCGTTTTCTATCCTCAAGTCCAGGTTAGTGCTGGACCTACTTCTAAAGTACTGAGTAGCTGACCTCGCTGTGCCATCCAAGCTCTACTACATGCGTCTATTGAGCACTTGAAATGTGACTTTTCCAAATTTGGTTGTGCTACTAGTGATGCTGAACACTTGGTTACAGAAAAAATGTAAACTATCTCATTAATAGTTTTTATGTTGATTACCTGTTGAAATGACAAAAGTTTGTATAGAATGGCAAACAGAATTCATTTCACCTGTTTCTTTTAAATGTGGATACTAGAAGATTTAAAATGACGTGTATGGTTTGCGTAACAGTTTTATTGGACGATGCTGATCCAACACATCTTTTTGCTATTCATGTATTTACTATGATTGCACAGCCAGCGGGAGGCAGTACAGTACAGGGGTTAAGAGCATGGGCTCCAAGCCAGACTGCTGGTGTTCCTCAACTAGCTCTGGCACTTAATTACTGCAAGACATAGCAAATTATTTGATGTCTCTATGCCTCAATTTCCTTACCTGAAAAACAAAAATAATAGTAGTGTCTGATTTATATGGTTGTTAAGGATATTAAGTGAATTAGTACACGTAAAACATATAGAACATCATCTGGCATATGGTTTTGGCTTCATAAACGAGACCTTTTATTATGTTATTATTAATGGTGCTATTGTTGTAGCAAATGCACTTATATGGAATCTTCTAGCAAGGTGGTTCACTTCCAGCCAGGAAGGCTCCCCAGGTCATATTTCCTGACTCGGATGTGGCTCTTAGGCTCTGAATGTAAGAAAGAAGATGAATGAAGCTCTGCCTGTGTCCATAAGCTCCCTGGTGGCGACTCTTCACTCGGTTCCTTTTTTAATTTGTTTGGAAGACCTGGGAATCATTAACCTCCCCCACTCCTTCCTCCTCCTCATTTTGCCTCTTTTCTGCCCAAGCCTCCAATTGGCCACCATGGGATTCTTGTTCTTAAAGCTCTGAGAGAGAAGGGTCTATTGACTTCTGTGGGGGGTGGGGAGGTTTTCCTCTCTTGGCTCCTGGAAGTGCCAAGACTACCCAAAACTGTATTTTTTGAGGAAGAGGCATCCCTGAAGCTGGCAGGTGACTACTGTTAAGCCTCGGGGAGGTAATTTTTTTTCCTCACTCTTCCCTGACTACAAAAGCATAGGGCTAATAAAATCCCATACTATAAAGGCATCAGGGCGTCTGTACACGCTCCGAAGGGTGGCGTGTAGATGTGCTACCCATACTGTGTGGAAGAAGAGAGGAACAGACAACAGTTCGTTAATGAGGAGCCGTTTATCAGTCAAAGGTATGTTTCGCCGGAAAAATAAAAATGTCAACTGGATACAAAAGCCTCCTAACTAAAAACAGAGCTTGATTCTGGAAATTTTTGTTGTGTGGAACTTGTTTTCTCAATAGAAGCAGTATTAGCAGGGATCGTTTTGATTTGAAGACAGCTAAAACCAGTGGCATAGTCATGAACAGGGTGGAGAATTTGACCTCATGAAACAGATAATGAGGAGGCAGGTGTTCCTGTATTAGAAAGTGATTCTTCCTTGCACAGCAGGATTCACCTTGTGCTCCCTAAACTAAGGACTGTAAGACGTATTTTATGTAAGCATTTCAAAGAAGTCAGTTTACATGTGATTTTTAAAGAGCAACTCTCCAGGATCACTGTGCAACGGAGCTTCAAGGCCAAGTTCTCAATCATCTATGCATGTCTTGGGCTGTGCCAGCCTCTATCTCTCCTTCCGCCTCAGCACTGTGATGTGCTATTTTTCTGAACATGTTTTCTTGATTGGTTTCTAATGTCTTGAACCTACTTTTTGGTTAGCTTGGCATTACTTTGGTTGTCATGCTAAGCAATGCCAATTTGATACTTTTGGTTTCAAAGTACTGAAAACTGACTGTTTTATTAGCACATTGCTATCACATTTTTTTGGTACATGGTAAACAAGCACACACGACAACACACAGCTGCCTTTTAGCCTGCCCTTGCCACTGCTGTCTGAGACAGAACTTGGGCTGCAAGCTCCTTGTGGGAGGAGGAGGTTGCCGACAAGGTCTGATGAGGTCTGATGAGGTCTGATTTGATGCAGCTGTCACTTCTGCAGGACAGATTTAGCGAGAAACACATCATTAATTTGGAGACAGAAAATGTGAGGCACCTGTGGGCGTCTGAGAGCACAGACAGGCTATTTAGGCAGTCACTCAAAAGGAGATCTTGGGAGCATTTGGGTCAGAGGTGCCAGGGCCAAAATGCAGAGTCCTGAGCCACACATCAGGTGTGCTGGCTCAGGATCTAGGTGTTTTTAACAAGCTTCCCAGGTGAGTCTGATACCCTCTAAAATTTGGAAACTTCTCAACAAGAGTACCTTCTCAACTACTTTCTTCTCTACTTAATGTAAACTCTTCTTTCCACTGAATGTGAAATTTTTACTTGAGGGGTCCCGATGTCTCAGACTGACTTGATCAGTTGTTGGAGATGAAAATTCACAGGGGCAATGGACCCCTGGAATACCCTTTACAGATCCCACCCTTCCCAGCTGCTGCTCCTGGTCTCTTCTGACCCAGCATTATCATCTAATGACCCATCACCTGTCAGTTCCATACTGCCACCTATTTTAAGTACATCATTCCATTAAATCCTGAGTCAACCCTTGGAAGAAAGTGCTATTATCTCTCCCATTTTACAGATGAGGAAATAGAGACCTAGAGAGGCAAGTATCTTCCAGAATGTCAAGGAACTATCAAATGGATTTGAACCAAGGTTTGCCTCATTCAAAGTCACTTTTAAGAACTGCTACTCTCTCTCTCAGCCTTCCCTAAAAATACACCTGTCCCTCGCATCTCATTTAATTTGGCTCACCTTTCTGCTATTCATCAGCCAGCTTTCAGGGAGATGATGAATGCTACAAATTGTCTTTTATGTGGTCTTCATAAGAGACGTTGGAACACATCAAACCTTTTGAAAGTTATCTTGCAATCCTTGGGAAAGTAGAGGCACTCTATCAAAAACTTGGAAATGTCTTTCCTGGCAAGTTACTCTAAGTGACCTTCTGTTTATTTTCTCTTCTCTCACACAGTATCACTCGGCACTGACCATAAAAGGCAAGCCACCCACCTTTTTCCTTGATGCTGTGAATGATAGTTCTCCCCTCATTATCTGTAGTTATTAGGAATGTGATAAGACATTCATTTTCTCCTTGGAGGGAGCAGGAAACAGAACTATCCTTTGAGAAATCTGCAGATAAAGGAGTCATTCATTAGGTTAAATGAGATTCCAAAAGAGATTGCTTTTTTAAGCAAAATCGTGAGCTTAACATGCGAATGGGAATTGTCAGTATTGCAGAATGGGAGTACAAAAGGCAGAGGTTTTTCTTCCCCATCACTCAAGATTTTAGTTTTTGCCCAAGTTCCAGAAGAATAGTTCCAGATGTAGTCAATCAGGACTGACCATCAAATGTACCTCTCAAACTGATGTGGGCAGAATTTCAATAAAGTGAAAGCACTTCAAGGCAGGTACCCACAGCTGTCGCAGGAATAGAATGGCCCTGATCATGGTAATGAGGGGGCTATATGTTCCTCTTTGCTGAGAGCATCTGGAAGGACGTCTAAATTACATTTTGCACAGTACAAACTGATACTGATACTTCACAGGGAGCCTTCCCCCAGTGGCATAATCAACATTGTTGGCCGTATACTGTCACAACAATAAATATAAATTAACATCAGCAAACTGAGACTGAAGTGTTATGTAGCTCAGGGACCAGCAGGAGAAAGATAAAGGAAGGAGGAATCAAAGTTTGCCTAGTATTCAATATAGCTCATTTTTTAATTATAAAAAAAATCCAGTTTTCCTCAAATATTTTCCAAATGAAGAGTTTTTTCATATTGAGCTTATTCAAGAGGCAGAAAATAAATGTCATGACAGAACAGGAAAATAAAGTAAAACGGCCAATCTAAGATGTCAGTACTATATCAAAAATTCTAATGGTCTAGCAGCTAGGCCAAAATGATCCAGCATTTTCCCAATTAAAAACCAAACCAAGCCAAACAAAAAGCCAACAGTTTAGAGAACTGATTAACAATTCTCTAAACTTTTAAGTTGGAGAATTTTCAATGGTAGTTAAGAATACTTTTTCAGAGACCTTAAGTAGAATGACTGGTCTAAAGTCTAAACTTTTAAGACATGTGGTGCAACATTAGCATGTCATAACACAGGAGGTGGGATATTAAAACTGGGACTGTCGGCTCGGTGCCTGTAGCTCAACGGGCTAAGGCACCAGCCACGTACACCTGAGCTGGTGGGTTCGAATCCAGCCCGGGCCCACCAAACAACAATGGCGGCTGCAACCAAAAAATGGCTGGGCGTTGTGGCGGGCACCTGTAGTCCCAGCTACTTGGGAGGCAGAGGCAAGAGACTCGCTTGAGCCCCGGAATTGGAAGTTGCTGTGAGCTGTGATGCCATAGCACTCTATCCAGGGTGACAGCTTGAGGCTCTGTCTCAAACAACAAACAAACAAACAAACAAAAAAAAAACTGGAACTGTCCCAGATAATCTTGGACATACTCCTCTAGGCTTATAACCTCTCTCATTAGCTTAAAAATTTAAAAAGTGTTACTAAAACAGAATCTACATGTATTCCTCTGAAAGATAAGTTACTTCATAGCCTATTTTTGGTACGAAAATACTATATCCACAGAAAGAAATATTAATTTGTTGTTTGTGCATTTAATTTATAAGATAACCTGACAGGGTATATGAGAAGTATACCTTCCTGTTATCTATGAACACAGGAACTAGCAAAACACTTATAAATAATATTTCAGATGATAGATTTATGTGTACAGTTTTTGAAACCATTAGCAGCATTTATTATACGGGAATATTAAGAAATCTAATTACAAATCATCTGATCTGGTCATTTTCAAATATTTACAGCCATCTAAATCACCTGGGAGTTTTGAAAACCCAAACTCTGGGTGGTGCCTGTAGCTCAAGTGGCTAAGGGGCCAGCCACATACACCAGAGCTGGCAGGTTCGAATCTGGCCTAGGCCTGCAAAACAATGACAACTACAACCAAAAATAGCCAGGCATTGTGGCAGGCGCCTGTAGTCCCAGCTACTCGGGAGGCTGAGGCAAGAGAATGGCATGAATTCAAGAGTTTGAGGTTGCTGTGAGCCCATGAAGTCACAGCATTCTACTGGGGGCTACAAAGTGAGACTCTGTCTCAAAAAAAAAAAAGATGATTCTGATTAAAAGATTTGGGAACCTCTGTGTTATTTCATGCATTTGGCTGCACACAGCATGACATCTACAATCCACACTTTGGTTATTTTTACATGGCCTTCATCAGACCCCCTGTTGTATCACCACTCCAGTTAACTAGGATTCATGAAGTCTTGGGGACTATGCTTTTTCTTACCAGAATGTTTTCTTCCTTCCTGCCCCCTCTCTGCCCTGACAATGCAGGCTCATTCTGCTGCCCTGAATATATTTAATGGAGCATTTTATTCTCAGGTAGAAAATATGTGGATGGCTTATCATATTGCGTTCAGTAATATTAATCATGTGGGTTTTTTTTTTTTTCTTTGAAATAGGTGCGCTGAAGCCCAGGGAGGCTTACTTTACTTGCCAGGATTACTTAAAGTTTTAATGGAACAGTGAATATGACCTTTGAGTCACAGCTCCTGTACTGCTTTAATTACTTCGCCACTCCTTTTCATGACTGTTAACAGCTCTAGATGTAGCCTGTTCTGTAGTGTTTTGGTATTGAAATAGTATTATCAAATGTGCCACGTAAGATTTGCATAATTAGCTGCTAAGGTTTTCTTCTGTTGTTCCTAAAGATGGACTTTTCTTTTTTCACCGTCCTTTGTGAATGCCCACAATTGCTCCTCTAAAATAATGTAATGAAAACGAGATCTCTGGCAGTCCATGAAATCATACGTAGGGACGGAAGAAATGTGAGGACAGGGTTGAGGAGGTGGGGTCTGGGAAGGTCCAGGAGGGACGTAGAAAATACAAAACTTCTACAAAACTGAGTTAAGACCACTGTGCATTTAAGACCTTAGCTCCAGAATCAGTTAGCAGTTCTCAAAGAAAATAGTTTCCCAAGGGGGGAAAAATAGGGTTCTATGGTCAAATAAGTTTGGGAACTCCTTTTTTACTCTAATTCCTTCCTTTGCCACTCCTAATGATTCACAGTGCACATTTAATTTAATGTGCATAAAAACTCTCAGAAGTCTTGCAAAAATAATAAAAAATCTTTCCCATTTCCAAAATTTATATGACCTTGGGAGTTTTTCCCCATTTGATGCTTTCAGAAGTAGTGTTCCATGAAATACACTTTGGGTAACAATGTTAGCATAAATTAAAAGTGTAACTCAGTACAATGGAACGAATGAGGTTAAATCATGTCCTCAGATGTGTCCACTCAAGTCACCCACAGCCCAACTGAGGAACAGTTCATAGGGTTTGCAAAGTCAGGTTTATTTTATTTTACTATCCATGACCTTGTTGGGGGAAGGATGTTTTGTTAAAAGACCCTACGGAGGAGCCAATAGGGTGTGATGAATTCAGGGTGGTACGATCAGTGAAAATAACGGGGTAACTTGAAATAGGATTTGTGAAAGGGCTCATTTTAAAAGTGGCTTTTAAAATCACAGTCTGACAAATACATTTTTTCTTTCAAATTCATACAGATTAGTGCTTTAAGCTGTACTAGTAATCCAATGATTATTTTCCATCTGGGTTAGAAATAGTCGTATCCCCCTATTTTGAAGTGAATTTAGTCAAATATACACAAAGAATAATGTAAATATATTAAATGCCACTGGAGCCCTTATCTTCTTAATTCCAGGCATTTATGATAATCTACTCTGAAAATTTCATACTTAAATAGAGTAACTACACAGTTCAAGCCGTGATGATTTACATGTTTCTAAGGTTTATCCTTTTTCCACGCATCACATCATGTTCCCCATGTTGCTAGTGAATTGAGTCCTAGTAATGTGCAGGGAATTTTCTGCAATTTTCACTCATTTCTCTGATACAGCTGGTAAATATCCCCACGGCTTGCTGTAAAATGAGCCCCAAAGGCTATGCTGAGACGCATGTGCACAGTCCACAAACACCGCCTTCCTCAGGGTGGTAATATATCTTACCTGTGGCATTAGTGTAAGGCACACACCATCTTGTCCAATTTATTGCTATTTGGCATGTTTATCTTGGGTCACCAGAAAAGCACGGATGAGGGGTTTCATGAGCACTTACTTATCCTGTCCTGCCATCTAGGACAATTCAATTGTGCAGACAGAACTCTCAATTTTGAAACAATGTAAGTCATTTTTGAAACAATGTAAAGGTCATTAACTTCTTTGACTTTGGAAACAAATAATTTCCATATTCTAATTCCATCTATTCAAAACACCTGAGTTACATCTTGGCCACATCTCTAAGGCCTGCGGAGCAGCAATGCTACCCGAGCAGTGTGATAATGCGGAGAGTTTGGGATGACACAAATCCAAATTCTCCTAGACTGTCCCTTTAGGAAGAGTCAGTCCTATTCTTTGTTTTAAAGTTCACAAACCATTTTGTTTTTAAATGGGCTTCCCAGCTAAAATACAAGCTAAATAACTGAGGTGAAATTTTGCCATTATAAGTAATCTGATTTTAAGTGATTAAATTTAAAATGAAAGATGAAAGCTACAGCAGAGTTTGCTTAGCAGTTAAAAGTAACAGGCCCTTCTTGTGTGTTGGGGATGAAGCAAATGGAATTCAGGATGGTCATGTGATGCCCACGTTTGGAAGGTTGAGAGCAGAGACATATGTTGGGAGGGACGGCCACTGCCCACTTACCAGAAACCATCTCGCCCAGTATCTGGGAGCTGCTATCAGGACCCCTGCTCTACAGCTGCCTTTGTCTTACTTTGAAATAAGGCAATCAAATGACAGAGGATGATTTCAGGTTTGGGGGCTAACATTTAGCTATTTCCTCAATTGTCTATTTTTTCTACTTTGAAGAATAAAGCATTCTGGAATGCTCTGCAATTTGCATTCGTTAAGCAGAGGTGAACTTGCCAACAGAGCTGAGGTCTAATAGAACAGCTGTAACTTTAAATTGCACCTGTCCTGTCCCAGGCCATCGAGTTTCTAGGCTCATAGAATGCATTTACTCTTAAAAGTGAGTGAGTTAATGCCCCCGTACATATAAGGTCGAGCTATAAAAATGGCCTTGATTTATAAAGAACTATGGCTCTCAAGAACTACAGTGAAGGAAACAAAGGCAATTTAAGAAAAGCAGAACCTTCTTCTTCACTGATGATGGCGCCAGCTAGTTTGCACTTGTCCAGACATTCTTCTCCGGGCTGGCCATCTGCAGACAGGTAGCATTCAATGCAGCTCCTGTGGACAGTATTCAACAGTTGACAGTGGTTCATGTTGGTGGAAAATAGATACATAGCTAGAATATTGCTTTACTGTTGTTGCAGTTTGTGTGATAGGAATGTCTCATAGGTGACAGTGTCTTTTTTTTATTTCATAAAGATATCTGAGAGGATACTCAATTATTCTGAATTTACTCAGTAATCAATAGTAATCAATGTTCCCTGAGCCAGCCTCAATAATAGCTACTATACTCTTTATCTGTAATGATTGCTTCTGGTTGGTTAAGTTGAAAAAAAAAACAAAAACTCAAACCCAGTTGATTTAGCTGTGTTTTCATTTTGCTTTTTCCTAAGGAGAGCTTATGTCCCGAAAATATGATTAGAGACTAGACCAAGTTTTTCATTTCCTAATAGAAATGGCCTGTATGTTAACTAGAATTCCAAGGCTGATTAGTGTCTGTGTATATGTCAGATGTGATTATTTTTAAAATTCACTTTTTCTGTAACTCTTTTCTTAAAAAGTCCAAGCCTTGATGAGAGTATCTTCAAAAGGAGGATTAGAGCTTAGATCCTCATTAACAAAGGCTTTTAAATACAGGATTATTCCTTATAGCAAAGCATATTTCCAGGAACATAGCATAAGAATTAAACTACTCTAGTGATGTCTATGGAGTAAAGCAAAATTTATACCTTGAATTTATCTTGTGCTGAAAATCACTTTACAAATAGATTGCTCTTGGAGTAACCCACGTTTTCTCACCATGGACACATCATGCCACCTGTTTCTGCTCCCCAGAGATACATACGTTCTTCTTCGTGCTTACACACACCTATCCCCATACATGCGTCAGCAAACTTCAGCTGAAACTGCACTTCCTTAGCCAAGACTTCACTAACCCTTAGACCATTCACTCCTTGTGATGGAGGTCTGAGGCTCTCCATACAGGAAGGGTATAGAGAAAAGGAATTATGAAAAGGGTCTTAATGAAAGAAGAAAAGGGTATTATTAAAAAGGAATTATCGGGCGGTGCCTGTGGCTCATCGAGTAGGGTGCTGGCCCTATACACCGAAGGTGGTGGGTTCAAACCCGGCCTCGGCTGAACTGCAAAACAGAAAAATAGCCGGCTGTTGTGTCAGGTGCCTGTAGTCTCAGCTACTCAGGAGGTTGAGGCAACAGAGTCGCCTAAGCCCAGGAGTTGGAGGTTGCTGTGAGCTGTGTGACAGCCCTGGCACTCTACTGAGGGTGGTAAAGTGAAAACTCTTGTCTCTACAAAAAAAAAAAATTAATTAAAAAAAAATAAAAAGGAGTTATCCCCAAACATCCATTTAAAAATAAGCAAAAGACATAAACATTTTTCTGAAGAAGACATACAGGTGAAAAATAAACACATAAAAATTGTTGGAAAACATAAAATACCAGAAAAAGTCAATTTAAATCATAGAACGATGCCATTCTACAGCTATGAAAACAACTACAATTAAAGAGATTGATAATACCGAGTACTGGCAAGAGTGTAGAGGAATGGGAAGGCTCACATACTGTTGGCAGGAAAGCTGATGGTACAGGTTAAGTCACAGCTTGGCAGTTTCTTTAAAAGTGAAGCATTCACGTACAACATATTATTGACCCAGGAGAAAATAAAACGTATGTATGCATATTAAGAAATCTATGCCTAGGGGCAGCACCTGTGGCTCAAAGGAGTAGGGGGCTGGCCCCATATGCCGGAGGTGGTGAGTTCAAACCTGGCTGAAAACTGGAAGAAAAAGAAAAAAGAAATCTATGCCTCTATTCAGAGTAGTGTTATTTGTAAAAACCCCAAACTGGAAACAACCCAACTGCTCACTGATAGATGAAGGGACAAATTATGCCATATGCACAGAGTAGAATATTACTCAGCACTAAAAAGAATGCCGAACTATGAATCTCAAAACAGTTATGTAGAGGGAAAGAATCAGAAAAAAGGAAGTAAACATTCTATGATTCCATTCACACAAAATTCTAGAAAACACAAACTCTTCTCTCGTGAGTGAAAATAAATCCCTGGAGCTAGCAGGCCTAGGGAGGGCAGGCCGAGTTTATAAAGGGCAGGAGGTGAATCACGGATAACGTTCACGATCATGATGATTTCGTAAGTTTATGTAACAAAATTCTTCAAATTATACACCACAAACGCATATAAACGGTATGTCACTTTTGCATGACACTTATATATCAAGAGAGTTGGGAAAATACGGTTCAAAATAAAATATCCAATCTCCTCCTTTTTGGAAACCAGAAGGCCTGGCAACTCCATGCCGAGGGCCTTGTCTCTTCTCACGTCTGGTGAAGGGCACCTCTGTACCCCGCAGCTGAAATATGAACAAGTGATGAAGGCTCTTGTGGTTTGAGATGCAAAAGCTGCGCCCCGGCCTCTAGGATCTCTGTGGTTTCTCTTCTTATTTTCTGGCCTCTGCAGAGATAGACTTCAGGTGAACAATGCAGAAAGTCCACAAGAATCCACAAAACCTATAGATGATTTTAGCTAACAATGACCTCAGCTGTCGGACTGCCACAGATTTCTAGCCCCAGTCACTGGGAGATTTGCAAATGCACCTTTACCAGCCCCACGTTCATCTGGTCTGTTGCAGGCTCTGCCACCCCCAGTATTTCTGTACTAATCATGGCTCCCACCTGGCTTCCGCTGTCTCCAGAGTGACAGCAGCTTACAGATATCATCTTCGCAGAGTTTGTGAAAAGGTTCTCCTCAACAGTGTCGGGCATTATATGACATCCTCTGGGAGCAATGGAACAACTTCGCCCTATTCTCAGAAGCACAGGAGCCTGACCTAAAAGAGCTGACATCTCCTCAGGATGACCTCCAGTCTCACACAAAGTGTAGGGATCCAGGCCACAAGTCAGAACAACCTCAGAGGTCTTGGGCAGCAAAGTAAATTTGACCAGAACCAGTAGGAGAACTACTGTCTGTCATTTTATTTGGGGGACAGGCCCACAGATCCCCACAAAAGCCATCCTTTCCTTCTATCCTCTCTGTTTTGCACCCATCTCACACAGTAAACAAAGCCCCAAGATGACAGGTAGATTTCACAGCAAAGCCTTTAATAGTGCACAAACCGCGGCTTTGTGAGGCAGCCCATCCTGGCTCCTCACAAAGGCTCTCCAGGGCCATAACACTGCAGAGACAGCACATTCCTTGCAGGTCTAAGCCCTTTCTCAAGTGTGGGCTTTCAGGAGCTAAATGATGTTTAAAGACTTTTCCACACTTGCTGCATCCATGAGCCCCCTACCTGCTGTGACGTGTTTGGTGGTGAATGAGGCTGGATCACTGGGTGAAGGAATTCCCACAGTTGCCACACTCACGAGGCTCCGCCCACTGGTAAATGAGATCAGACTTTTGTCTAAAGGACTTTCCACTGGCCACACTCCTAAGGCCTTTGCTCCAGCATGAATTCTGCAGCGTTGAATAAGGATGGAGCTTTGACTGAAAGATCTCCTACATGCCCTGTACTCATGAAGCCTTTCTCTAGGGTGAACTTTCTGGTATCTAAAGAGGGTAGCGGCCAGGCAGGGAGCGGGAGCTGGGCATTGTCAGTAAGCTGAGAGTGGAGTTTCTATGCCTCTGATTTGAATTGTCTATTTTCGTCTTTCAACTTCACAACATGCTCGATTTTTTGCTTAAAATTCTGATGACCCTAACTCCAACTTGAACTGCACCGCTGACTTTCCTGGGGCTCCAGCTTGCTGACTCACTCTGCAGATCTTGGGACTTGTGAGCTTCCATAATCACCTCAGATTCCAACACAGAGTAACCGATTCTCTAGGATAAGACAGAGACCAGCTGAAAATAAGACAGAGCCACTTAACCCCGCCACATCAAGAAGGACCGCAGTTTCGCAGGCAGTAGCAAAGTATGGGTCAGCAAAACTCTAGGGGAAAAGGTACAAACACCAGTCCCAGCTTACAGGCAAAGGACTGGTCAATCACTACCCCTAGAACCCCCAACCCAACTTACCCTTACCTACTTATCCAGCCAAATGGTGCAAAATAAATATGGGGTGGAATCAGCAGAAAAGCTCTGGAAACATGAACAACCAGAGTAGATCAACCCCCCCAAGGAACAATTTGGTGGACACAAATGATGATCCTATGCATAAACAGATGGCTGAGATGTCAGAAAT
>CAUYRH010150987.1:0-16012 GCA_963574655.1 Perodicticus potto
GTCCCAGCTACTTGGGAGGCAGAGGCAGGAGACTCGCTTGAGCCCAGGAATTGGAGGTTGCTGTGAGCTGTGATGCCACAGCACTCTATCCAGGGTGACAGCTTGAGGCTCTGTCTCAAAAAAAAAAAAAAAAGAAAAAGAAAATCTTTGTGACTCTAGAGTGGGCTCCCTAATTTACAAATTAAAACAAATTACAGCAGATTCCCAGTCACTTCTTTCCATTAGGCGTGTGTGACATAAGAATGTCACCCAGTGTATGAATAGCTATGGAACAAAGTTGAGAACAGCTAGCCTGGATGTGAGAAAGCTGGTACCCAGATATCCGGGTTCTTGCCTCACATCTGTGAGCACAGAGGTATCTGAACATCTTTTGCCCCTAACTCCTCTTCTATAAAATGGGAATAACTCAGCAGAAACCACTTATACAAGATTATTGAGAAAAGACCAAAAGAAAATGTTTGTAAAAGCATTCCCCAGTGTTACAAATGCTACAGCATGGGTTGACAAATATTTACCCTAATTTAGGGGTTTCAAAATTTTCTATATATATGGTTGAACATAAATCATTTTCCAAACTACCCATTTATTTAATATAAAGAAAACAGAAACCTAGAATTACCAACAGGGCATGAACTGTATATATATTATTAGAATGGGCTGAAATTGTATGGTGATTTCTGCCCTATCACATGCAAGTCAGTGGGGGCCAGGGTCTCACACTGCGTTCCCACATGTACCCTTTCTGCTGTCTGGCTCGGTGGATGTGGAAGGCTGTGGGGTGGCTTTCCTGGGACAATCATCTTTTTTGGGGGGGGGGACAGAGTCTCAAGCTGTCACCCTGGATAGAGAACCGTGGTGTCACTGCTCACAGCAACCTCAAACTCTTAGGCTTAAGCAATTCTCTTTCCTCAGCCTCCCAAGTAGCTGGGACTATAGGCGCCTGCCACAATGCCCAGCTATTTTTTGGTTATAGTTGTTGGTGGGCCCAGGCTGGATTCTAACCTGCCAGCTCCAGCGTATGTGGCTGGTGCCTTAGCCACTTGAGCTACAGGCGCCAAGCCAGGGGACGGTCATCTTGAGAATGGCCTGGAGTGCTCACGTGCAGTGTACGTGTGTCTCAAGAGGTGGCTCTAGGCTGCTGCCCCAATCATTCTTCCCTGACATTCTTCATGACATACCTTTTTGGACTCATCAGACTTTATCGTTTACAAAAAAGTTTATTCACTTTACGTAGGACTTTGATTCAATCAAGAAGCAGGCAAAACAAATTGTGTGTGTTCATTTGATAGATACTTTACTCAGCAGAGGCTGACTTACCCAAAGCCATCTGTGTAAGAGATGGGCTAATCCCAGTGTATAACTTCCTCTATACCATGAAGGAATTTGGATTATTTATTTAATAAACTATTCAGGGAAGCAATTTATTTAATAAACTTTTCAGCTCATGCCAATCCCAGCACTTGGGAAGCCGAGGCAGGTAGATTGTCTGAGCTCAAAGGTTCGAGACCAGGCTGAGCCAGAGAGAGACCTTGTCTCTAAAAATAGCCAGTTGTTGTGGCGGACTCCCAGCTACTTACGAGCTGAAGCAAAAGAATCACTTAAGCCCAGGAGTTTGAGGTTGATATGTGCTATGATGCCATGGCACTCTACCAAGGGTGACAAAGTAAGACTCTGTCTCAAAAACAAACAAACAAACAAACAAACAAAAAAACTGGCTCAGCACCTGTAGCTCAAGTGGCTAAGGTGCCAGCCACATACACCAGAGCTGGTGGGTTCGAATCCAGCCCGGGCCTGCCAAACAACAATGACAACTACAACCAAAAAATAGCTGGGTGTTGTGGTAGGCGCCTATAGTCCCAGCTACTTGGGAGGCAGAGGCAAGAGAATCACTTAAGCCCAGGAGTTTGAGGTTGCTGTGAGCTGTGATGCTACAGCACTCTACCGAAGGCGACAACTTGAGGCTCTGTCTGAAAAATAATAATAATAAATAAAATAAATTAAAAAAAAACTATTCAGGGAGCACCTAGCATGTCAATCACTGAGCTAGAACTCCTACTCATCTGCTTGCTCTCCTTAGAAAAACTTGTTCAAACCTCCTGCCCAGGCAACCATGTTTTTTTGGTTGTTTTTTTTTTCTGAGACAGTCTCACTTTGTCACCCTCAGTAGAGTACTGTAGCATCATAGCTCACGGCATCTTCCAACTTTTGGGCTTAAGTGATTCTCTTGTCTCAGTCTCTTGAGTAGCTGCGACTACAGGTACCCATCACAATACCCGGCTATTTTTATTTTTATTTTTGGGTTTTTTTAAATTTAAATCATAGCTGTCTACATTAATGCAATCATGGGGTACAATGTGCTGGTTTTATATAAAATTTGAAACATTTTCATCAAACTGGTTAACATAGCCTTCATGGCATTTTCTTAGTTATTGTGTTTAGATATTTATATTCTATATCTAGTAAATTTCACATGTACCCTTGTCAGATGCACCGTAGGTGTGGTCCCACCAATTACCCTCCCTTCCCCCATCCTCCTCCCTCTTCCCTTTCCCCTTCTTCTTGGGCTATAATTGGGTTATAGCTTTCATATGTTTTTTGAGACACAGTCTCAAGCTGGCGCCCTGGGTAGAGTGCTGTCATCATAGCTCACAGCAACCTCCAACTCGGGCTCAAGCGATCCTCTTGCCTCAGTTTTTCTTCTTTTTTCTATGTTTAGTAGAGGTGGGGTCTTGCTCTTGCTCAGGCTAGTCTCAGACCTATGAGCTCAGGGCAATCCATCTGCCTCAGCCTCCCAGAGTGCTAGGATTACAGGCATGAACCACAGCACCCAGCCTGCAACTAAGTTGTAAGTGTTGGAATTAACAAGCTGTGACTATGCTGCACATCCCACTAAGAGCCCAGTGGTAGTTCAGTGTGGCAGTTAAAAGCTGTGGCCCAGAGCCAGGCTGGGTTTGAGTCCCAGCCCCACAACCCACTACTTCAGCCCCCTGCATCTCATGTATGAAACGAGGACAATAATTGTGCCAGTTCATAGGGTTGTCAGGACTGAGTCAACAAAGGTAGAGTACTTACCGACTGTGATTATTACACGAGTAAGAGCCTAATATTATTATTTGAAAGTTCCTGAGCATGGTCTTAAAAGCAAACAAGGTGAAGTTACTCAAAAAGAGGGGGGAGGGGGCTGTAACTTGCCTTAGTGTTCCCAAGCTTTCATTTATTTCAAAGGTTCTGGCTGAAAAAGGAGTTCTTGCTAGTACGGGCTGAGTTCATAAGCCCTTGCCAAGTCTGCACAGCACCCCCTCTAGTCTTGCCTCCACCATCCTCACTCCACCTCAAGAGAGATGACTCTCTCCTTCCATGTCATCCTCTTCTTTTTCTCAAATCAATTCCTTTTTCATCAGACATTTTTAGTGCATCCCTATTATGTACTAGGCCTTGTAGCTGATGCTGCGGTGACCTGCCTAGATCCCCCTCACGAAGGTTGTCCTTGCTGCTGACAGTGCTGGGGCAGAAAATCCTCAGCTTTGGGGTTTTCCTCAGCTGAAGAAAACTTTTTAAAATTGAGACAGAGTCTCACTATGTCACCCTTGGTAGGAGTGCCGTGGCATCATAGCTCACAGCAACCTCCCACTCTTGGGCTCAAGCGATTGTCTTGCCTCAGCCTCCCTAGTAGCTGGGACTACAGGCGCCCACCACAAAGCCCTGCTATTTTTTGTTGTTGTTGTTAACCAGGCCCAGCCAAGTTTGAACCCACCAGTCCCAGACCATGTGGCTGGTGCCCTAACCACTGAGCTACAGGCGCGCCCAAAGCCCTGGAGAAAACTTCTCCCAAAGTCACACATTATTCTGGTGGCAGTCAGCATCCAAAAACTGATCAGCTCAGCAGAATGGAGGCCTGACTGGCTGCCTCAATTCTGCGAGGCCAACCCAGCTCCAGAATGTGGGGTTGATCAAGGCTCTCACTGGGCTTGGACCACTGCTCAACTTCTCCTTCTGCCCTGCTATTTCCTGGCTCCTCCTTCCACAGGTATTGATCCCAGGAGCACCACCAATAAACACCTTGCCTGCTGATCTCTGCTTCAAGCTGTTTCCCAGTAAACCCAACCTGGGTCGGGCACAGAAGGTCAAAGCTGAGTAAGCTGGTCTTCGGGGTTGTCGATGCAAAGTGGGAACATCCAACTTAGTGACGGCGTGCAGCTCACTGGGGGAGCACAATGTGCAACGGGAGCCTTGGTGGAGGGGGTAAAAGTGAGGATTCTGTCACTCCAGAGGTTGAGGGATTCTTAGTGGCCCTTTGGCCATGCTGGGACAGCCTGTGAGGATTTTACTTCACACAAGTTCTCATTTCCACCCTGCACATTCAGGCCTGATACACAGCTGATGTGGGTTAAAATTTCCCTGGACATCAATGACAAGTTAGCAAAATGTTGTCCAACAAATTTCAAGGCCGTAAAAATCACACTGAAATAATCTTTTTCTTTTTTTTTAGAGAAATTCTCACTTTGTCGCTCTCAGTAGAGTACTATGGCATCATAGCTCAAAGCAACCTCTAACTCCAGGGCTGAAGCAATCCTCTTGCCTCAGTTTTTCTACTTTTAGTGAAGGCAGGGTCTCACTCTTACTCAGGCTGGTCTCAAACTCCTGAGCTCAAGCAATCTACCCGCCTCAGCCTCTCAGAATGCTAGGATTACAGTCATGAGCTACTAAACAATTTTCTGATTGGGATCCTTCCTTTTTTTTTTTGAGACAGTCTCAAGCTGTCACCCTGGGTAGAGTGCCGAGGCATCACAGCTCACAGCAACCTCAACACCTGGGCTCAAGCGATTCTCCTGCCTCCGCCTCCCAAGTAACTGGGACTACAGGCGCTCGCCACAACGCCTGGCTATTTTTATTTTGTTGCAGTTGTTTATAGCTGGCCCTGGCTGGGTTCGAACCTGCTAGCCTCAGTGTATGTGGCTGACACCCTATGACTGAGCTACTGGTGCTGCCTCTGATTGGGATCCTCAAGAGCCTCATAGACTGGTGCCAAGGAATCCACGGCCCCTTTTCACTCTGCCTCCCACTGGGGGCCAGCTAGGTTGCCTGAGGTGTTGGTATGGTAAAGTCAGCAGAGGCAGGATGGCCTGGATTTTAGTGAAGGCTCTGTGGACCGAGGCCTTTTACCCTGGCCAGAGGATTTCCCAACTGGTTGGGATTAGCTCTAAGGTGGGGTGGCTGCTGTGATGTGCAGTCCGGAGTGATCAAAAGTAATCACTGTCCATGCCTGGGAATGTAAAAAAAAAAGTTACCTCCCACCCCTCCATGTCAGAATTCTCTCCCTTCTTGGCCTATGCTTTCTGAAACAGAGCTGGTACTGACACTACAATTTTTTTTTTTAATTTTTTTTTTGAGAAAGTCTCATTATGTCACCCTTGTTAGAGTGCTGTGGCATCACAGCAACCTCAACCTCTTGGACTTAAGCAATTCTCTTGCCTCAGCCTCCCAAGTAGCTGGGACTATAGGCGCCCACCACTACATCTGGCTATTTTTTGGTTGCAGTTATCATAGTTGTTTGGCAGGCCCAGGCTGGGTTTGAACCCGCCAGCCCAGTTCATGTGACTAGCACCCTAGCCACTGAGCTATGGGTGCCGAGCCTTCACATCTTCTGAATGACAACGACATATAATATTTAAGTCCTTGAGAAATACTATCTATAAATCACACTACCTCTGTTAAATATCTCTCCCCTCTTAAAGATGGCTTAATTTAAAAACAAAGTGTTCTCTTTCTTCCCATTAGACCCTGTTCTAAATTCCCCACTTCCTAGATCCCTCCTACATGGTTAAAGGAAAAATAAAGAACATGAAATTGCCCAAACTAAATAAGGACAAAGATGGTTTCTCTTCAGCCCTGAGGGTCCAGATCAGAGAAGCAGGGCAAACCTGAGCCAGAAACCACTGGAGAATGCAATTGGCAAACCTTACTTGAGGCCCGGTTACAGAATCAGTTCATCCTCCCAGTAGTGGGGGCTGAGAGCAGAGCCCATGACTCCTGGTGTAACAGCACCACATGATGCCAACATGCTGCCCTTTGTCCCCCTGGCATGCCTCTCACCCCCAATTCAGGACATGACCTCCATGTCCCAGTGGCCTTGATGTCTCTTCCCAGGGTTCAGGCTGGTGCTGCTACTGCTTCCCCCATGTGAGTGATAGAAATGTCAAAGGAACATTGACATACCCCTGAGAGCCCACACCCCTCAACAGCAGTGAGCAGCAGAGATGAGGCCAGGGAGATGCAGAGGGAGATTTAATTTACATAGCAGCCACATGGGGCCCAGTCAGAGCTGGGACAGCAGGGGAACCTACAAACCCAGCGGACACACCCGACCCCTTTCCCTGGGAGATCAGTCCTCATAGACTCTTGGATGGGGCTTCCCAGGTTGTATAGAGGATGCTCCAGTCAAAAGGAGACATTTGGGAATAAGGCTGTCCCCAAGTTGGGGAAAGTCCTCAGCCTAGAGTTGGTTGCCTATGTAGTGGCCCAGGGTCTGAGAGACCAGTCTATGTCCTAGGCACAGTCCTCAGCCTGGCAGCCCTAGAGGAAGCCCTCACGGCGGAACTGTTCCTGAAGGAGGGCACGATACTGGTCAAATCCTCCTTCGACCCTGGTGACACCGCCTCCTTCACACACCCACAACTCCCTGCACACCAGCCTGATAAAGCGTTCATCATGGGACACCAGAATCACGCCACCCTGAAAGACAAGAGAGTAGGAAGTGCTAAGGGGACCATGAACAGGACCTGGGCTTGGGGAGAAGTGGTCAAGGTGAAGGCACACTCACCCTGAAACTGTTGAGAGCGCGCCCCAGAGCCTCGATTGTCTCCATGTCCAGGTGGTTTGTGGGTTCATCCAGAATGTAGAAGTTGGGGCTAGAAGGCAGAACCCAGGAATATGGGCAGTTAAGGAACAAAGGTGAGAGAAAACGAACCTTTCTGATAAAAAGGCAAGATCATATTCTATAGGGCAAGAAGGGGAAATGAGAGGGCAAGAGCTCTAGAAAGTTAGGCCTCACCAGGGCATCGTCATCTGAGCAAAGGCCACTCGGCTCTTCTGGCCCCCAGATAAGCTGGCAACAGGGCGCATGGCCAGTTCTCCAGAAATGCCATATCGGCCCAGCTGGTGACGGTACTCCTCCTCAGGCCGCCCTGGAAAAGGACTCCCCCCCCATCAGGTGGTTTCTTGACCCAACCTCCTCCCTTCACCTTCTAACAATACCTCCAAGTGTGTAAGTACTGGCGCCTAGACTTGGGCAGGCTGCTCTGCATCCACCTCAAGGTAAACCTTGCTGCAAATGGTCAGCCCTGGCCTTCCTCAACTTACCAGGAAACTTGCGTGCCAGTAGTTCCACAGCACTGACATTCAAGTCCAACTGTTCCACATGGTGCTGGCTGAAATAGCCAATCTTCAGATTCCTGCAGGCAGAAACAAAGGTGGAAAAGGGTACAAAAGGGAGTAACCATGGAGGAACAGAGACAGTGTGAGTACCTGTCAGTGTGTGCACAGGGGTGTGGGTGTAGCTTACCTGTGAGCATGTCTGATGCCTCGAACAGGTGTCAGGTCCCCCATAAGCAGCTTCAGCATGGTAGACTTCCCAGCCCCATTTTCCCCAACCTATAAGAAACATGAGAATGTTTTAGAGTGCGCGTCAAAAACCTACTACAGCACTACTAGATGACTAAAGTTAACAATAACTTGTTGTATATATACATATATTTTTTGAGACAGAGCCTCAAGCTGTCGCACTCAGTAGAGTGCAGTGGCATCACAGCTCAGAGCAACTGCCAACTCCTGGGCTTAAGCGATTCTCTTGCCTCAGCCTCCCAAGTAGCTGGGACTACAGGTGCCTGCCACAATGCCTGGCTATTTTTTGGTTGTAGTTGTCATTGTTTGGCGGGTGTTATATATTTTCAAATAGCTAGACGATTTTGAATATTCCCAACACAAAAAAATGATAATTTTTAAGGTGATGATATGCTGATTACCTGATTTAATTATTACACATCATATACATGTACTGAAATGTCACTCTGTATCCCATAAATATGTGCAAATATTACGTGTCAATAAATAATATGTGCATGTGTGGTCACAGAAGGGAAGAGATGAGGAGGGGTCCCAGAAGTCCCAATGACTACTTCAACAGCCAAAACAGTATTTTTAAGGAACTATACAGAAAAATAAAGATACTAACAGAAGCAATACTTGAATATCTGTTAAGTGCTAGGTATTTACTTTTCCCAATAACCATATGAGGTAGATGTTATATCCATTTTAAGGATGGAAGAAACTGCTTGGTAATCAAACTAGGAAATGGCATGATTTAAGTCTGTCCCTGAAGTCCACAGTCTCCCTTTAGTGTTCCATGGTTTGAGAAAACTCCCAACTGAAGGCATTAAGTGTTCATAAAATACCACATGCCAGGCTCTTTCTGTCTGTAGGCAGCCTGGTGTGACCAGAGAACAGGGCTAGTATAGAAAGGCAAAGCCCCTGCCCAGGCCCTCACTTCTATTCCTGTGGATCTGAGCCAGTCCACACCACACACTAGGGTATGAGAGATCCAGTGCATGGAACAGAGAAAGAGCAACCATACCACACAGATACGGGACTCAAGATCTGCAGAGACAGAGAGATGACTGAAGATGACGTGCTTAGGGTCATAGTAGAAATCCACCTCATCTAGCTGCAGAATTGGTGGTGAGAACTTCTCAAATCCATCAGGAAACCTGCAGGTGATGAGGTTGAAGAGTGTGAGCACGGCCAGAAGCAAGCACTTCCCCAGCAGCCCCTCTGGCCCAGCACTCACTTCATCACCACCTCCGATTCTTTGTCCACAGGTTTCAGCTTTGGTCTGAGGGGAGAGATAGGATGGACTAGGTTTGTGACTTTAAAAAACTTCTTGCAAAAGTAACATATGTGCAGAAATCTTAGAAAAGGCTTGTACTCCCACGACCCAGACACTATTACTCCCC
This sequence comes from Perodicticus potto, assembly GCA_963574655.1. Taxonomy (NCBI): domain Eukaryota; kingdom Metazoa; phylum Chordata; class Mammalia; order Primates; family Lorisidae; genus Perodicticus; species Perodicticus potto. The sequence continues at coordinate 9,009 of CAUYRH010150987.1, forward strand.
AAATGTACCATGAATAGTCATTAAAGAAATACAAATCAAAACCACAATTGTCTATCACTTCACACCCACTAGAATGGCTAAAACTAAAATGACGGTTAATATGAGAGTCAGCAAGGACATGAAAAAACTGGAACACTCATACATCGCTGGTAGGAATATAAAATGGTGCACCCACTTAAGAAAATGCCCAATATAGAATTACCATGTAATTCTAGCAATTGCACTCTAAGGTATATATCCAAGCAAACTGAAAACACATACTTGCACAAAAATTTGTGCAACAGAGTCCACAGTAACACTATTCATAACCAAAATGGAAACATTCCAAATGTCCATCACCTGATGAATCAATAAACAAATGTTATATATCCATATGATGGAATACTACTCAGCCATAAAAAAGAAATGAAGTACTGACAAATGCTACAACATGGACGAACCTTAAAAATATTATGCTAAGTGAAAGAAGACACAAAAAGTTACATACTGGCTTGGCGCCCATAGCTCAGTGGTTAGGGCGCTGGCCACATACACCAAGGCAGGTGGATTCGAACCTGGCCCAGGCCTGCTAAACAACAACTAAAACAAAAAAATAGCCAGACATTGTGGCAGGTGCCTGTAGTCCCAGCTACTTGGGAGGCTGAGGCACGAGAATCACTTAAGCCCAGGAGTTTGAGGTTGCTGTGAGCTGTGACGCCAGGGCGCTCTACCGAAGGCGACATAGTGAGACTCTTGTCTCAAAAAAAAAAAAAAAAAGAGTCACATATTATGATTCCATTTATATGAAACGCTCAGAATAAGAAAATATACAGACAGAGAATAGATTAGCAGTTGCCATGAGCTAGGCAAGATTAATCTTCTAAGAGCACTGTAGAATACTCTGATTTCTTCCTCTACAGGAAAGCAAAGTTAGCTGCTAACAAAGGGGAGACCTAGGATGGGAGAGGCAAGGTGGCTGCAAAATGAGGGAAGAAATGAAGAGAACAGGAATTGGGCCCTGGCCAAGGATACTGTACTCACAGCTTCTCCAGCATCTTGATTTTACTCTGCACTTGAGAGGCCCTGTTGGCATTGTAGCGAAACCGGTCAATAAAAACCTGCAAGTGGAGGAGTACCCTAGTCAGACTTATTTACCACTCCCAACTCTGGGATACATGGGCTATGACACCCCAGCCCCAACTGCCCCGACACCTGGATGTGCTGGCGATACTGCTGCTGAGCCTCATATTCACGCTGCTGGTTAAGCAGCCGCTCCTGCCTGCTCTTGATGAAGGTCTCAAAGTCTCCCCGATAACCATCTAGCCGCTGGCTATGCAGGTGAATGATGTCTGTAGCAATGGCATTCAGGAAGTTGCGGTCGTGGGAGACGACGAGGATTGTGGAGGGCCACGTCTGAGGGGTCACAGGATGGCAGGCCATTTGGAAGGGCAGTCAGTTCCCAGGCCCCCGGTGCCTTAGTGGTAGACATTCCCCAAGCCCATGCTAGGACCTGTAGGCACTCACCTGCAGGTAATTCTCCAGCCATAGGATGGCCCTTACATCCAGCATGTTTGTGGGCTCTGGAGAAGAAGTAGGGAAGAACACACTTGGGATTGAAGTGCTAGAGAATTAAGAGCTTGGATGCTACCACCCTTGCCCATCCCAAAGTCAGGGCACCTCATTTCTTTCCTTTTTTTTTTTTTTGTAGAGACATAGTCTCAGTTTGTTGCCCTTGGTAGAGTGCCGTGGCATCGCAGCTCACAGCAACCTCCAACTCCTGGGCTTAGGCGATTTTCTTGCCTCAGACTCCTGAGTAGCTGGGACTACAGGCGCCTGCCACAACACTGGGCTTTTTTGTTGCAGTTTGGTTGGGGCGGGGTTTGAACCCACCATCCTCTGTATATGGTGCTGGCGCCCTACCCACTGAGCCACAGGCACCACCCAAGGCCACCTCATTTCAAACTCACCATCTAATAGGAGAAGATCTGGCCTATGAAAAAGAATACATGGCATAAGGTTTTAGGTCATTGACTCAATGCCACCTCCCAAGGGCCAAGACCTAATCTCCATAGGGCTCCAAACACAGGTCCAGAAGACTCACCTAGCAAATAGGGCCCGGGCCAGAGCCAGTCTCATCCTCCAGCCACCTGAGAACTCCCTAAAGAATAACAGAGCCACATTAGGGGCAGGTGCTCACTGGAGCATGCAGAAGCCGAGCCAACAATGTTCAGAGCCAAGAATGGCAAGGGCCACTCACCGGGTGGGCTGCTGCTGCATTTTAGGGGTAAAGCCAAGCCCAGCAAGGATGACTGATGCCCTAGGAGGAAAGAAATTGGAGAACACAGTTGAATCAGTTCACAGAAGGGAAGGGTGAAATCTGAAGGAGGGGGAGTTTTAAATACCTGGCAGGTGCCTTGTCAGCCTCAATCTCCTCCAATTTGGCATAGATTTCTGCCAGTTGTGCAGCCTCTGAGCCCTCCACTCTGGGAAGGAGGAAAAATAGCAATCAGTCCGAGTGGGGATAGTCTAAGACAGTGGTTCTTAACCTTCCTAATGCCGCGGCCCTTTAATACAGTTCCTGTGGGTCGCAACCCACAGGTTGAGAACCAGTGGTCTAAGGGGATGTTCTGCACCACATGCAATTGGAAAGAAGATCACTGGATGTCTTGTTGCTGGAACAGGCATAGAATACAGGAAGGACTTGTCTAAGGTAAGGGGCAATGGGCACTATGGAAAGAACAAGGGCTTCAGAGTCCCACAGTGCCCAGTTCTAAGCTCTGGTGATTACTAAGATGGGCATGCGAACTGAACTATGGATTGTGACAGGCATAGCAGGCCCTCTGAAGGACAGCTAATGCTAGTATTTCCCTAGCCTGGGGCTCTTACCTGCCAGCAGCAATCCGGCTGCTTAGCTCCCGCTCCTGCCGTAGCAGGTCCTCTCGCACACTATCGCTCTCTAGCACACTCTGCAGGGCAGGGGTGTCATCCCCAGCAACCTCTTGCTCTACATGCAGTAGGGAAATGTGGGCTGGAACCCGCAGGCTCCGGGTGGCCAGCATCTTCAGCAGTGTTGTCTTCCCCAGCCCATTCCGCCCCACTAGCCCGTAACGGCGGCCCCATGCCAGGTTCACATCTGCTCCAGCTAGCAGTATCCTGCAGGGGTGGTAGAAAGGAAGCCAAGAATGCTCTAGAAATAGGTGCACAGCAAATTTAGCAACAGAAATCTAACATTTGTTTTAGCCTCATTTCGTCTCTTCAAAATCTCCTTTAATTAAAAAAAGAATGCTACGGCTTGGCGCCTATAGTACAGTGGTTATGGAACCAGCCACATACACCCAGGCTGGTGGGTTCGAACCCAGCCCAGGTCAACTAAACAACAACGACAACTGCAACAAAAAAATAGCCGGGCGTTGTGATGGGTGCCTGTAGTCCCACTTACTTGGGAGGCTGAGGCAAGAGAATCGCGTAAGCCCAAGAGTTTGACGCTGCTATGAGCTGTGACACCATGGCATTCTATGAGGTCAACATAGTGAGACTCTGTCTCAAAAAAAAAAAAAGAAAAGAAAAGAAAAAAAAGAATGCTACACCCTCACGGCCATTCCCTCACCTGTCACCAAAAGACACATCAAAGTTCTCAATTCGCACGTCATAGGATTTGTTCTTGCCAGATGATTCCAACCGGCTTTCCTTTCTGCTGCCTGCCTGGCTGGCTGATGCCTCTTCCAAGACTCTTAAGGGAGAAATGGATAGGCTTTAGTGCTCCCAACCATCCTTCCGTCCCAGTAGAGAATGCTTTGCTCCCTTCTGACCCATTCTTCCTCAACTCACAGAGGACAGCTGGTCTTGAGTGTGTCCTTCTCTGAGCGCTTCTCCTGCTTTGCCTTCAGTCGAGCCTCAGCCTTCTCTAGCTTCTTTGCATTCACAGTCTAAGGATCCAAATACAACTGCTTCACTCTAGGGTATAGGCTCAGAAGGGAACCCCCAGCAAGTACATCTCAATTAAACTAAACTTACCTATGATGAACAGACTCAAAGGCTCAGGAAAAACATAATAAGAAATCCCCCCAAAAGATATTCCAATATTTAGGCAGTCAACTCTGATCCCCATCATAGACATAGCCCCTCCCTTTCTTCCTCCTCACCGAGGACTGTTCCCTCTTTAGCAGTCCTGGAAGTTTGGTTCCACTGTCTGTAAGACAGAAGAAAAGCAGTCACTCACTCCCTGAGGGAAGGGAAACTAACATTTTGAGTGCTAATATGAACCAGGCATAGCCATTTTCAAGACAGCTTTATAATTCTAGAGATAAACAGCTATTATCCTTGCATTCAAAAATAAATCTCACATGTAAGGATACAGAAACTGGGGCAGAAGCTCAGCGCCTGTGGCTCAACGGGCTAAGCTGTACACTTGAGCTGGCGGGTTAGAATCCAGCCCGGACCCGCCAAACGACAATGACGGCTGCAACCAAAAAATGGCCAGGCGTTGTGGCCGGCGCCTGTAGTCCCAGCTACTTGGGAGGTGGAGGCAGGAGACTCGCTTGAGCCCAGGAATTGGAGGTTGCTGTGAGCTGTGACGCCACCGCACTCCATCCAGGGTGACAGCCTGAGGCTCTGCCTCAACAAAAAAAAAAAAAAAGAAAGAAAGAAAGAAAGAAAGAGAGAAAGAGAGAAAGAAAGGAAGGAAGAAAGAAAGAAAGAAAGAAACTGGGGCAGATAAGCAACATGCAGTTGGATAGTAAGTTGAGAAATTGGGGGCAAAAGCAAGTCTGTCCACTTCCAAGCCTCTCATATGCTTCCTCCCATACCCAAGAACTCTGTGAACCCTCCCACTCCCCTCCCTTCATCATAAGCTTTTTTTACCCCCAGTAAAGATATCAACTGCTATTAAAAGTTCATTCTGCGGAAAAGAAATAGTAGGAATCCTAAATTGCAAGGAGCTGCTGGCAGGGGACGGACGGGTAGGCTGAGGAAAGGACAGAGAACAGTTAGTTCAATCTCCTCTCAGTCTCACCGTAGTTCTCTGTTATCTTTGACAACTGGATGGGGGCGTCCAGTAGCACCTGGCTATTTCCCTGGCTCTGTGGCTCAGCCCTACGTGGATAGGAATAGAAAGCGCAGGATTAAGAGTTGAAGGGGAAGCTCTACGGCCATTAGGCCTTCTTCCCCCATCCCTCGTCTATGGACCATCCATCTTCCCTTCGCCTCCATCAATCTCGATTCCTTGGCACTTACAGGCGCAGAGTGTTGTACATGCGCTGGCACACGGCCCTGATACCCGCGTCATCCTTGCTGTCCCCGGACACCTCTTGTAACAGTTCCCCTACAGCTTCCACCAAGTCATCCACAGACTCGAAGTCCGCACTGCCGCTGTGCAAGATGCCTGGGCCGGGCGTGGCAGTACGAGGAAGAAACCGGGCAGGGTGGATATACAATCGGTGTCAGTCCCCGAACCGCAGCCCCAGTTAGGGTTCCAGACCCAACCGGACCTCGGGACAAGAGGTCATGCAGAGAAGAGGCCTGGCAGCGGTCCTCGGCACTGCCTTCCCTTAGGCTTTTCCCCTGACCTCCACTTCGGCCTTCTCAGCCAGTAGATTGTATTCCGCTTACCAGTCACGTAGTCGAAGACCTGTCCGTCAATTTCGGGGAACTCGCTCCGCAGGATCTCGGCGCAAGTCGCCATGTTCCAGTCAGGAGCACGTCCACGCAATCGCTGTGAGACCTCCGCCTAGCCCCGCCCCCTGCCCTTCCCCCGAGATCACGCTCCTCCTTCCAAAGCGCATGCGTAGCGGTGGCGTAAGAAAGGCACGGAGTGCGCGGAACCCGGTGGGCGGGGTGAACGGGCCCAGAGGAACGGTGGGAGAGCGCGGCTCCGACTCTGCACTGACCTGCTTTCTGTGCGCTTGCGCGACGCCTTTTTCGCTGAAAGATAAGCCACATGTGTGGTTCTCGCTGCCTTCTGGGAGGTTGAGATTCGGAGGCGAGGGGAGCTCGAGGTTTATCTAGGCGCGAGGCACGGATGGGGAGCCTTCCCAGAGACGGGCGACAGATAAAGCATGCTGGCTTTGTTAGGTTTTATGCTGTCCCTTGAGGCGCGTCAGCTGTCGCCGCGAGACATTTTGGAAGCCGGCGAGAGCTTTGCTGACTTATCCCGGGCCGTGCCTCTCAGAAGCCCCCACTGCTTGGTTCTGTGCGTTCGCCAGGCCCCAGGCCCTATCCAGCTTCTCAGCCTGCTGGCAGCTACCTACCGGCTCCCATATCCCGCGACCTGTGCTCAGTCTTTTTATACACGTTTTTTTTTCTTTTTGAGACTGAGCCTCAAGCTGTCGCCCTGGGTAGAATGCCGTGGCATCACAGCTCACAGCAACCTCCAACTCCGCCTCCCAAGTAGCTGGGATTACAGGTGCCTGCCACAACGCCCGGCTATTTTTTGGTTGCCGCCGTCATTGTTGTTTGGTGGGTCTAGGCTGGATTCGAACCAGTCAGCTCAGGTGTATGTGGCTAGTGCCTTAGCCGCTTGAGCCACAGGCGCCAAGCCTTTTTCATACACTTTGTGACAGTTCAGCCAACCACTGCGAATAGTGTAAGTGGTTCTTACACTATTTCAGGGTACAATGTCGCCTGCCTCCAAAGGACAATAAACCAGGTCCACGTATCCTATATAAATTCACTGGCCAAAGCAGACTTCTTTGCATCCCCAATGTCAGAAAATGACAATCTATTTCCTTTTATCAATTCCTTGGATAGAAGTTAGGAATTTACTCAAAGTGACATTACTGCTTTATATTTAACATTAATTATTATACAACCTGGTTCTAAACGTGGTACTAACCTGGCTCGGCGCCTATGGCTCAAGAGGTAAGGCGCCAGCCATGTACACCTGAGTTGGCGGGTTCGAATCCAGCCCGGGCCCACCAAACAACAATGACGGCTGCAACCAAAAAATGGCCGGGCGTTGTGGCGGGCGCCTGTAGTCCCAGCTACTTGGGAGGCGGAGGCAGGAGACTCGCTTGAGCCCAGGAATTGGA
>CAUYRH010151002.1:0-13573 GCA_963574655.1 Perodicticus potto
AAAACAAAAACACACACACACACAGGGACCAATCTTAAACGGTTTTTTGCTTTTTTTTTTTAGAGACAGAGTCTCATTTTATCGCCCTCGGTAGAGTGCTGTGGCATCACAGCTCACAGCAACCTCCAACTCCTGGGCTTAAGTGATTCTCTTGCCTCAGCCTCCCAAGTGGGTGGGACTACAGGTGCCCGCAACAACGCCCAGCTATTTTTTTTTTTTTTTTTTTTTTTTTTTGCAGTTTGGCCGGGCCTGGATTCAAACCCACCACCCTCAGTAAAAGGGGCTGGCGCCCTACCCGCTGATCCCACAGGCGCCACCCTTAAACAGTTTATTTTGGAACATTTTCTCAGTCCAAACGCTTAGCCTAAATGGTGAAGGTAAGCAAAACCAGCATGACAGATATCAGCCATGAAAGTTTCCTCTCTACCTTCCTCCTGACCCTCCTGCACCCACCCCCCAAGCACCTGAAAGAATGGGGAGATTAAAGGGTGTTATTTGATACTCAGGTTTTTGGAGTAGAAGCTCTCCCTCTCTGAGGACACATCCTGGTATGGAGAGTGCTAAACCAGAGAGAATAGAATCAGAGCAGTGGACTCCACCCTCCTCAAGTAATTAATTCCCTTCCTTTTCTGAGCAGCTGCCTTGCTTTCTAAGCAGTCCAGGAGACACTGGTTTTTGCTCTTTCCCACACATTCAAATTACCCCGGGGGCGATTTAAAAAAATGCTGAGGTCTGGTTAACACCTCAGACCAAAGATAGCAGAATCCTGGGGGCGGGGCAGGGTGGGGTCTAAGGTAATATTTTTGTAAAGCTCCCCAGGGTTGAGAGCTGTGCCTAAGAGAAGGAGCAGATTCCTACTGCTTTTCCCACCAGCATTATGATTTGTAAATTTGCCATTTTTATTAAACAACACACAAACTTTCATTTCAAAGTTGAAGTGCCACATAATCCTGTGACATTTGTGGTCTGCTAAATATAACAGCAAGGATCCCTCAAGGATCATTCTCTCTGTGGGCAAGAGCAAATGGATAAAAGATGTGTACTGCAAATTGGTGTGTCCCCAGATTAATTTCTATGAATAAAATACCTTTTTCCATCCTATAACTATTTACCCCCACTGTAGTTTATCATTTCGCACATTGGTATAGAACTTTGCACTTTTCACAGAGCTCCAGGTCTGCTCCTTAGACTTGTAGGTTCCCACACAATTTTGCTTCCGATGGTTCATAATGAGTATTGAATGCTTGTGACTCACTGGAATGTTTACCCCTTTAATTCTTTTTAAATGTCTTTGTCCTGGTCTCCTTCTACCTTTGATGTTAACTGGCTGACGCTGTGGTGCATTTCCTGTTATTTGCAACTTTGGAATTAAATGCATACACAAGTCAAAGCAAATGAAAGGCCCATGTCAACTGTCCCGTTAAGGGCTGCAGCTGTGGTTCTGGAAGGTCCTAGTCCAACACCTGGCTTGCCTTCCCTCCTCCTACACCCCAAATGAAGGCCTCTCCTTCGCAGGCAGAGTTATCATTACCATTATTATTATTATCATTATTATTTTGAGACAGAGTCTCACTGTGTTGCCCTGAGTAGAGTGCAGTGGTGTCATCATAGCTCACAGCAACCTCACACTCTTGGGCTCAAGTGATCCTCTTGCCTCAGCCTCCCATGTAGCCGGGACTACAGGTGCCGGCCAGAACACCTGGCCCTAGTAGAGATGGGGTTCTCACTCTTGCTCAGTCTGGTCTCCAACTCCTGAGCTCAGGCAATCCACCTGCCTCGGTCTCCCAGAGTGCTAGGATTACATGCGTGAGCCACTGCCTCCGACCTCCCAAGCAGGGTTATTAAGGTTGGCCTTTGGTTCTGTAAGCAAATGTATTGTCTGTTCCAGTGGTTAGTTTTTCCTAAGGTGAATCACATATTTTTGCTGCTTGAGAAAAATTTATTTCACCAAACTCAAGTGGAGAATTTGTCCTGGTTTATTTAGCATGTAAGGCTTTGTCTTTAAATGTCTTTTACCCAAAATTCTGGATATAATAATAATAGTGCAAATTTGCTTGTTGTTTGGTGGGAGGAGGTGAAGAGGATCCATTATGGGTAATTGTTTCTTATGCAGAATTTTGAATTAGACAGATACTTGGTTGGTTTTTTGTTTTTAAATTTTTTTTAAAAATTTTAAATTTCAGATTGAGTATGAAGTATTTGTTTTTATCTCAATTTATAACTCAGTTCAAAATTCCAAGGTCATAAATTTGAATATGCTCCTCATAAGTGGACTGGACAGATTAAAAGTGATAATGTGGCCAGGCATGGTGGCTCTTGCCTATAATCCTGAACTCTGGGAGGCTGAGGCAGGTGGATTGCTTGACCTCTGGAGTTCGAGACCAGCCTGAGCCAGAGTGAGACCAGTTCTCTAAACAAAACAACAACAACAACAAAAAACAATTAAAAAATGTTGTTGAAAAAAACTAAAGAAGATATACATAAATGGAAAAACATCTGATATTCATGGATTGGAAAACTTAATGTTATTTAGATGGTAGACTTCCCCCCAAATTGATCTATAGATTGAATGTAATCCCAACAAAAATGCCAGATGCCTTTTTCTCAGAAATTTACAATCTGACTCTAAAATTCTTATGGAAATGCAAGAGACCAGAAGAGCCAAAATAATCTTGAAAAAAAAAAAAAAGAGCAAAGTTGAAGGATGTAAGCTTCTTGATTTCAAAACTTGCTACAAAACTATAGTAATTAAGTCAGTGTGGTATTGGCATGGGGTACACATTTGATCAATGTAACAGAATTGAGAGTCCAGAAGTAAACTCTCACATTTATGCCCATTAATTTTTTTTTGTTAAATCATAGCTGTGTACAATAATGCAATCATGGGGTACAATATGCTGGTTTTATATACAATTTGAAATAATTTCATTAAACTGGTTAACATAACCTTCATGGCATTTTCTTAGTTATTGTGTTAAGACATTTATTTATATTCTACATTTAGTAAATTTCATATATACCCTTGTAAGATGCACCGTAGGTGTGGTCCCACCAATTACCCTCCCTCTACCCTTTCTCCCTCCTCCCCTCCCCCGACCATTAATTTTTGACAAGAGTGTCAATACAATTCAATAGAGGGAAGAATAGTCTAACAAAAAAAGCTGGTCTTCGTGGTGGGCACCTGTAGTCCCAGCTACTTGGGAGGCTAGGGCAAGAGGATCACTTGAGCCCAAGATTTTGAGATTGCTGTGAGCTATGACTCTACAGCACTCTCCTGAGAGTGATAAAGTGAGACTCTGTTTCAAAAAAAAAATAAGTGATAATGTAAGTTATGCACAGTAAATTTTGTTCCTAAAGCAGCCACCTATGTGATTACATACTAGAAAAATATTCTGGATTTATTATACTATCTGTCATAAGAAAAAATCAAATTTACCAAGTCTTTTTATTTATTTATTTATTTATTTTGTTGTTGCACTTTTTGGCTGGGGCCAGGTTTGAACCTGCTACCTCTGGCATATGGGGCTGGCGCCCTACTCCTTGAGCCACAGGCGCCACCCTGAATTTACCAAGTCTTACCTGGTATCCCGCTACGTGCCAGGCTTGTGCTATACAAGGTTGGAAAAAAATCCTGATCTGCTAACAAGTTGTTTAGGCCTCAGGTGAGGAGAAAAGCTATACCATGTGATCTGTTAGAGCAGTGGTTCTTGGGCAGCGCCTGTGGCTCAAAGGAGTAGGGCGCCAGCCCCATATGCTGGAGGAGGTGGGTTCAAACCCAGCCCCAGCCAAAAACTGCAAAAAAACAAAACAAAACAAAACAAAAACTAAGAGCAGTGGTTCTCAACCTTTCTAATGCCTTGGCCCTTTAATACAGTTCCTGTGGGTCGCGACAGGAACAACAGGATTGAGAACCGCTGTTTAGAGTAATATGAGACAGTCTGTAAGTATAAATAGGGGCTAGCGTTCTGAGCAGGACTGATTCCTGTGGCCTTGGGTGGAGTCTTGAGCTGGAAGTTCAAGAATTCAAGGACTGAAGAAGAAGTAGGAATTCACCGAAGTGGAAACATCACAACCCACTCTGCTGTTATCTCAGTATTTGGTTCTGATTCCTGCAGGTCAAAACTCTCTCTCCCCGTAGTGCCCTGGCTGGGCCTGAGAATTAAACTGACACCAGATAGATGAACAGGAGAAAAGCATACAAATTTAATATAAGTTTTGTATAACATGGGAACCCTCATAAGGAAATGAAGACCCAAAGAAGCCACAAAACCTCTATGCTTTTGTATTTGACTGAACGATAAAGGGCAATTGTGGAAAACTAAATTATGCAGGGCGACTAAAGGGAGTTAAGAATTAGTTTAACACAGAGAACTCTAACTTATCAATAAGACAAATAATCCCATTTCACTATGGGCAAGAGACCTGAACAGAAGCTTCTCTGAAGAAGACAGGCGCATGGTATACAGACACATGAAAAAAATGCTTGTCTTCTTTAATCATCAGAGAAACGCAAATCAAAACCACTTTGCGATACCACCTAACTCCAGTAAGATTAGCCCACATAACAAAGTCCCCAAACTACAGATGTTGGCGTGGATGTGGAGAAAAGGGACCACTTCTGCACTGCTGGTGGAAATGCAAGCTAATACGTTCCTTTTGGAAAGAAGTTTGGAGAACACTCAGGGATCTAAAAATTGACCTGCTGTTAGATCCTGCAATTCCTCTACTAGGAGTATATCCAAAAGACCAAAAATCACTTTGCAAAAAAGATATTTGCACCAGATTATTCATTGCAGCTCAATTCATAATAGCCAAGTCATGGAAAAAGCCCAAGTGCCCATCGACCCATGAATGGATTAATAAATTGTGGTATCTTTATACCATGAAATACTATGCAGCCTTAAAAAAGATGAAGTCTTTACCTCTTTTATGTTTACATGGAGGGATCTGGAACATATTCTCCTGAGTAAAATGTCTCAAGAATGGAGGAAAAAGTATCCAATGTACTCAGTACTTCTATGAAACCTACTTATATTTATTCACACTTTCTTATGAAAGATAGAACACAAATATAGCCCAGGATGGAGGAGAGAAATGGAGTGGGAAGGGAAGGGTGGGGGAGGTTTGACAGAGGGAGGGTAAAAGGCGGGACCACACCTATGGAGCATATGACAAGGGTACAAGTCAAATCTGTCCAGTGTAGAACACAGATGTTATGGTACAATAATTAAGTAAATGAGGTGAAAGCTATGTTGATTGGTTTGATCTAACCACGTCAGATTGTATTAAAAAAAAAACAGCCATTGTACCCCACATATGCATGAATGTATTCATGATCTATATGTATTTGACTTAATAAAAAAATAAATTTAAAAAAGAATTAGTTTAACAAAAATTTATTTGTACAAAAGTATCTGGACTGTGACTCCCCATTCAATAATGTTTGTTTTCTCCTGGTGCAGGATGGGTATCTTTCCCATGTGAGTTTTTCTCTCATGTTCTCAGGAAGAAAAGGGGAGATTAGGATGCCCTTTTTCCATCTGTTTTTCAAGTGCCTTTAACTTGAAGTGATCCTTATGTAGCAGTGTGTGTTTGGGGAGGATGGGTGGAGGGAGAGTAATTGGTGGGTCCCCACCTACGGTGCATCTTAGAAGGGTACAGGTGAAATTTACTAGGTGTAGAATATAAATGTCCGAATACAATAACTAAGAAAACGCCATGAAAGCTATGTTAAACAGTTCAATGAAAATATTTCAAATTGTATATAAAGCCAACACATTGTACCCCATGTACACAGCTATGATTTAATAAAAAAAAAAGAAGTGGCGTGTTTGGCGGTGGGGTATTCTGCGACCCTTCAGCTGCATTTTGCCTCAAGGCAAGGAAGATGGGAGCCAACAGCCCCAGGCTATAGCCTCAATTTGTGAAGTGTTGTGCAATAGCCGGAGCCCTGAAATCTTGGATTGGCCTGGTTCACCCAGCTCTGAGCCAACCCTTGCGGCAGGGGCCTTGAAGAGGAGTAGGGCATCATGACTGATCATCTTACCAGGATACCTTGCAGATGGTAGAAGAGTTTTGCAAATGAAATGAAAGAAGGGAAATGGAGGAGTGGGCTGGACAAAGATGATAGCCACTATAGGCCATAGTATTTGTGATTCTCTTTATTTTCTTTACAGACAGAAAACTAAAAAGCTGTAATATTCCATTAAAAAACCCAGAAACAGGTCGGGCATGGTGGCTCACGCCTGTAGTCCCAGTGCTGTGAGAGGCCGAGGCGGGTGGATTTCCTGAGCTCAGAGGGTTCGAGACCAGCATAAGTTGGAGTGAGCCAGAGTAAAAGACCCTGTCTCTACCAAAAGAAAAGAAGAGGCCAGGCGTTGTTGTGGGTGCCTGTAATCCCAGCTACTTGGGAGGCAAAGGGCAAAAGAATCCCTAAAGGAAGAAAGGAAAAAAAAAACCCCTCCAAACTAAGAAGAGTGAAAGCCAGATGAAATTAAAAGCAAAATTAAAAAAAAAAATAGCAACCAAACAACCCTGTATGTAGTTGCCCTGTAGTGTCTACAGGATGCGTTAAGGTTATTGTCATATACCAACCTCTGTATAAACACTTCCAAAAGAGTTCAGTACGTTGACTCGGCGCCTGTAACTCAACGGGCTAAGGCGCCAGCCACGTACACCTGAGCTCGTGGGTTCGAATCTAGCCTGGGCCTGCAGAACAACAATGACGGCTGCAACCAAAAAAAAAAAAAAAAAAAGAAAGACTTCAGTATGTTGCTCATCTCCCTCCACTGCTGCTTGGCACATTTTCCCCTACAGTCTCTCAAATCTCCTTTTTTTTTTTGGCTGGAGCTGGGTTTGAACCTGCCACCTCTGGCATATGGGGCCAGCGCCCTACTCCTTTGAGCCACAGGCGCTGCCCTCCTTTGTTTTTTGTTTTTATTTTTACTGCTCTCTTCCCTTGCCCTGCTTGAAAATCACATGACTCTATGAGAAAATACTTTCTTTTTCTCTTCATCTTCCTTATCCTTAGACTTGTCACTACTTTTTAAACTAAAAGTCTTGCTTTAGATTTCCTCTAAAATAAAACACCAATAATGCAAATCTTTCCTAAAAGTCATCAGGATGTTGGACTCAATGTAGACTGGGAAAATCGGGCCTGTTATCCCCGGAGCCATCCCCAACTTCACTCTAAGAGTACAGGCGGGAGCATGGAGATTGTGATGATGATATGATTCTGTTTTAGAAAAAGAAAAAAGTTGTGCATGAATTCAACAGCATTAGCCACAACAACTTCAAAAAGAGGTCTTCCCTATAAATAGTCATATTAAAAGATATTTTTTTTTACAGTCAGAACAAATAAACTCTTTCAAACCTTTAAGTGATCCTGAAAACACATTTGATATACTCTTCCCCAAATATATGTGTGTGTTTTATATTCTTTGTTTATTTTCAGTACTCACATAACAAAGGCAAAGGTCTGTCTGAGTTCTGAAGATACTATTTCCTTAACAGGAAATGAAACTGCCAGCACTCCTCAAAGCAAAGTGACTAATTTGATGAAGAAATCATGCCGATTCACCAGAAGAAAACTGTCTTAATCGTAATCAACTGAACATTTGTGTTTAAGTATTTTTAAAATTAAATTGCCATAAAAATTAAATTGCTTGAGAGACAAAGTTATGTAATGGTGTGATCCACAATTTAAAATGTATTTTTAGAATTTCTGGCTTGCATGCTGATGAGAAAACACAATCATTTGACATTTTAGGATAGGGCAGTTGGAGTTGAAAGTGGGAAAAAAAATCACTGGAAATTTTAAGGACAAAGTAATATCAGGTGCTACATTTACTACTTTTTATTATTTGCGAATATGAATTTTTAGTGAGCTGTTTTTACTATAACCTAATTAGAAAGTTGCATAGGCTGGGTGTGGTGGCTTATACCTCTGAGTGATTTGGGAGGCCAAGGCAGCAGGATTGCTTGAGTTCAGGAGTTTGACACCAGCCTGGGCAACATGGTGAGACCCTGTTTCTACAAAAAATTAGCCAGGCATAGTGGCACGCACTTGTAATCTTAGCTTCTTGGGAGACTGAGGCAGGAAGATCACTTGAGCCCAGGAGTTCAAGGCTGCAGCGAGCTGTGATCATGTCACTGGCACTACAGCCCAGGCAACAGTGTCAAAGGTTTGGGAGCAGGGCTTGTTTTTTATATTTATTTATTTAGTAGAGACAGAGTCTCACTTTATTGCCCTTGGTACAGTGCCATGGCATCACAGCTCACAGCAACCTCCAGCTCCTGGGCTTAGGCGATTCTCTTGCCTCAGCCTCCCGAGTAGCTGGGACTACAGGTGCCCGCCACAACGCCCAGCTATACTTATTTATTTGGAGACAGAGTCTCACTCTGTCGCCCTGGGTAGAGTGCTGTAGCATCATAGCTCACAGCAACCTCAAACTCTTGGGTTCAAGTGATCCTCTTGCCTCAGTTTCCCAAGTAGTTGGGACTACAGGTGCCTACCATAACACCTGGCTCATTTTTCGATTTTTAGTAGAAACGGGATCTTGTTCTTGCTCAGGCTGGTCTCCTGAGCTCAAGCAATCCGCCTGCTCCTCAGTCCCAGAGAGCTAGGATTATAGGTGCGAGCCATCGTACCTGATGTTGTTTTGATTTTTAAATAACTATTTTCTTGGGCTGGGCACAGTGGCTCATGCCTGTAATCCTAACACTCTGGGAGGCCAAGGCAGGTGCAATGCCTGAGCTCACAGGTTTGAGACCCACCTGAGCAAGAGCGAGATCCTGTCTCTAAAAATACCTGGGCGTTGTGGCGGGCGCCTGTAGTCCCAGCTACTTGGGAGGCGGAGGCAAGAGAATCACTTGAGCCCAAGAGTTGGAGGTTGCTGTGAACTGTGTTGCCACAGCACCCTACCCAGGGTGACATAGTGAGACTCTGTCTCAAACAAAACAAAACACTGCTTTCTTAGCTGACTATTTGGTTTTCCTCACAGTCTTCCAAATTTTTAAATTATAGCTTGCAATTCTTGCAATAGGTGCTTTATCACCTTCCTCACTTTACACACATGACTTTCTCTGCTAGAGAAACCAGGAAGCAGAGTGCTAGAATTCTCAGTCTCCCTTAAAGCTAAGGGGTGCCGTGTGACACATTTCAGCCAGCGAAATGTAGCAGAAGGGCTCGGAAATGGCTTTCTTCAGAATTAAAAAAGAAGGCCAAGCTATAGGAGGAAAAGCAAATTGTTTTTGTATTCTCTGTCTTCCTCCTTTCCCTGTGTAGAAAATGTACACCATGTAGCTAGGTGTCATGGCGGTTGCCTGTGGTCCCAGCTACTCAGGAGGCTGAGGCAGGATGATCACTTGAGCTATGAGGTTGCTGTGAGCTATGATATCACAGCACTCTTTTTTTTTTGAGACAGAGTCTCACTTTGTCACCCTCGGTAGAGTACTGTAGCATCACAGCTCACAGCAACCTCAAACTTTTGGGCTTAAGTGATTCTCTTGTCTCAGCCTCCCAAGTAGCTGGGACTACAGGCACCCACCCCAACACCCTGATATTTTTTGGTTGTAGATGTCATTGTTTGGCAGGCCCAGGCTGGATTCGAACCCGCTAGCTCCGGTGTATGTGGCTGGCACCTTAGCCACTGAGCTACAGATGCCAAGCCTGACACCACAGCACTCTACCCAGGACAACAGAGTCAGACTGTCTCAAAAAAATAAAAAAAAAGAGGTGACGTTCGTAGCTCAGTGGGTAGGGCACCGGCCATATCCACTGAGGCTGGCAGGTTTGAACCAGGCCCGGGCCAGTTAAAACAATGACAACTGCAATAACAAAAAAGCCGGGTGTTGTGGCGGGCGCCTGTAGTCCCAGCTATTTGGGAGGCTGAGGCAAGAGAACCGCTTAAGGCCAAGAGTTTGAGGTTGCTGTGAAATGTGATGCCACGGCACTCTACCCAGGGTGACAGCTTGAGGCTCTGTCTCAAAAAAAAAAAAAAGAAAAAGAAAAAGAAAATGTACACCTGGCTGGAGGTGCAGGAGAAAGCTGAGAACTGAAGAAGAGTAGGAGTTAATTAGAGGAAGGGAAGCAGAGAGCTTCAAAGAAGAATGATGCTATGCCAAGAAATTATATTTAATAAAGAACTATTGAAGGACTGGATGTCTGACATGTCTGTCTTTGAATCATGAAGAGCCTGCTCAGTAGATGAGGCAGTTCTCTTGCTCCAGGGGGCAGAATTAAGGCCACAATTGAGCAAATGGAGATTCAACTCCAAGCTAGCTGAATGTTTTAACAAATAAGAGCTTTCAAACAATGCTTTGAACTACCAAGTAGGTAGTAATTTCCCTATCACTGAATGTGTTCAAGCAGATGCTGACTGACACCCACCCAGGAACAATAAAAGACAGAATCCTGCATTAACGCAGTGAGTGTACTATTTCTGTTTCCTTCAAACATTTTTGCTTACGTATGCCCTAAAAATATCTTGAGCAACTGTGTCCCCCCGCACATATTTTGTCTTTTTAAAATTTCATTTAGAAGTTTTCCCTTAGCAGGGCGTGGTGGCTCATGCCTGTAATCCTAGCACTCTGGGAGACTGAAGTGGGTGGATTCCTTGAACTCAGGAGTTCGAGACCAGCCTAAGCAAGAGTGAGACCTGTCTCTAAAAAAAAAAAATAACCAGGCATTGTGGCGGGCACCTGTAGTCCCAGCTACTTAGGAGGTGAGACAAGAGGATCACTTGAGCCCAAGAGTTTGAGATTGCTGTGAACTATGATGCCACAGCACTCTGCCCAAGGTGACAGAGACTCTGTCTCAAGAAAAAAAAATGTTTTCCTCATCTATTTCAAATTGATGTCTTTTTTTTGTAAAATCATAGGTTAGAAGGTTGCAAAGAATATTATCTCTGGTATACTGTACATTATGCGCATGCTTTAAATCTATTTGTGTGGCTTCAAGATCTCAGCATAGCTCATTTAGTGCATCCAGTTGATGGTTACTGTATATAACCTACTGGCAAAGCCAGTCCTCACTATCAAAACGGTCAGCTAAATCAAAGTCACTTTTTTTTTTTTTTTTTGAGACAGAGCCTCAAGCTGTCACCCTGAGTAGAGTGCCGTGGCATCACCGCTCACAGCAACCTCCAATTCCTGGGCTCAAGCGAGTCTCTTGCCTCCGCCTCCCAAGTAGCTGGGACTACAGGCGCCCGCCACAATGCCCGGCCATTTTTTTTTTTTTGGTTGCAGCTGTCATTGTTGTCTGGCGGGCCCGGGCTGGATTCGAACCTGCCAGCTCAGGTGTGCGTGGCTGGTGCCTTAGCCCGTTGAGCCACAGGCGCCGAGCCAAAATCATTTTGAAAGAATTATGCAAAATGTTAGTCCTCTCCCTACTCATCGAATAGGGGGAACGCAACACCCCCACAGACAGGATTCTTGCCTTTGTGGAGCTTGTGCTCTAGCAGGAGAGACAGATCTTAATCAAAGAATTTCGCAAATAACAGCAAGTCACAACTGGGAAAGATGCAGTGAAGGAGTGTGATTAGAAGGTGTAAGAGGAGCTGGAGGGTGGTCTGGGATGTCTTCCCTGAGGATGATGTGGGTTTAAAGCTGAGAGCTGAGGAAGAAATGTTAATTAGGTGTGGTGCCTGTAGCTCAGTAGCTAGGGCACCAGCCAGGTAAACCAGAGCTGGGGGTTTGAATCCAGCCCAGGCCTGCCAAAAAATGACAATTCCAACCAAAAAATAGCCAGGAGTTGAGGCAGGCGCCTGTAGTCCCAGCTACTTGGGAGGCTGAGGCAAGAGAACCGCGTAAGCCCAAGAATTTGAGGTTGCTGTGAACTGGGCCGCCATGGCACTCTACCGAGGGCAACAGCTTGAGACTCTGTCTCAAAAAAACCCCCCAAAACCAAAAAAACATAAAGAGACATTAATTAGGTGAAGGAGAATGGAAGTACTCAAAGAAACCTGACTTATTTTTCAATTTGAATAAATACGAAATATCTCACTTCTACTTTCAATGCTTAGATAAAGCAGTTTGTCAACTGGATGAAAAAGTTGCTAGTCCCTTCAATTTTTTTTAGTTTTTACATCAAAGCTTTCTTTTTTCAGTCAGTGAGAAAGAAAATTGCCCCAAACCTTGTCTGAGATAGAAGTCTCATGTCTGATGTAATTTGCAGTTTCTTCTGGGAGGTAATCAGCCATCCTGATAAAAGCTTGCGTCATCTTTTACTGGAAAGTGATGGTTATCCCCCCAGCTGACTGAATGCTGACACTCTGTAGCCAGCAGTTTCTTTATTGTGTGCCTTCTATATCTCCACCAAAAAAGAAATCTTTGAATTGGCTTACTCAGGAGTCTCTTTTTTTGTGGAATTTGAAATAAAACCCTGGTACATGTTCCTAAGCAATCTGAGAAGCTGGCTTAACTCTCAGGGGACGCTTCCCTCTGGAGATGTACATTCCTGAATTTTCTTTGGTTTGGTGCCCAGCGGGTTTATTTATTTATTATTATTATTTTTATAGACAAGGTCTCTCTCTGTCACCCAGGCTGGAATGCAGTGGCACCATAGCTCACTGCAACCTCCAGCTAGCTGGCTCAAGGGAGCCTTCTGTCTCCCAAGTAGCTAGGACAATAGGTGCCTATACCATGCTTGACTAATTTTTATAATTTTTTGTAGATGTGGGTTCTTGCTATGTTCCTTAGGCTGCTCTTGAACTCCTGGCCTACAAGTGACACTTTCACCTCTGCCTCCCAAGTCGCTGCAATTATAGGCATGAGCCACTGTGCCTGGTTGGTGTCTAGAGATTTGTATACATTGGAGTAGCACTTTCTACTAAGATTCTGGGGGCAGGGAGTGAGAGGTGCACCTTTCATCAAGTGGGATGAGGGCAAATATGAAAGGAGAGCTAGGGCAAGGGGAAGTATGACCTCTTAACTTCAGGAACATTTTCAGGCAGATCATTTTCATAAAGAATATATGTGGACCAGGCACAGTGGCTCACACCTGTAATCCTAGCACTCTTGGGAGGCCAAGGCGGGTGGATTGCTTGAGCTCAGGCAGTACCCCATCTCTACTAAAGAGCAAGAGCAAGACTCCATCTCTACTAAAAATAGAAAAAAAATAAGTGGGCATTGAGGTGGGCCCCGCAAGTCTCAACTACTTGGGAGCCTGAGGTAAGAGGATCTCTTAAGCCCAAGAGTTTGAGGTTGCTGTGGGCTATGACACCACATCACTACCCAGGGTGACAGAGTGAGACTCAAAATAGAAAAAAAAAAAAGAGTCTATGTGGAAGTTGAAGTTTAGAACCCAAGTCCCTTAAAACTCAGTCCCCAAGTAGAATATCAATGTCTTCATATAGTGATTAAGAAAATGCCATGAGGCTTGGCGCCTGTGGCTCAACAGGCTAAGGCGCCAGCCACGTACACCTGAGCTGGAGGGTTCGAATCCAGCCCGGGCCTGCCAAACAACAATGACGGCTGCAACCAAAAAATGGCCGGGCGTTGTGGCGGGCGCCTGTAGTCCCAGCTACTTGGGAGGCTGAGGCAGGAGACTCGCTTGAGCCCAGGAATTGGAGGT
>CAUYRH010151003.1:0-54512 GCA_963574655.1 Perodicticus potto
ACTTGGGCTTCTTCCATGACTTAGCAATTATGAATTGGGCTGCAATGAACATTCTGGTACAGATGTCTTTGTTATAATGTGATTTTTGGTCTTCTGGGTATATACCTAGTAAAGGAATTATAGGATCGAATGGCAGGTCAATTTTTAAATCTCTAAATATTCACCACATGTCTTTCCAAAAGGAATGTATTAGTGTGCATTCCCACCAACAGTGTAGAAGTGTTCCCTTTTCTCCACATCCACGCCAACATCTCTGGTTTTGGGATTTTGTTATATGGGCTAGTCATTTTAACAATTACACGTTCAACTATTTGTGCATGTGTGTGCCTGCTACATTAGATTATGTAGAACTCACTGCCAAAGCAAAAGCACCAAAGCAGGATGAGGCCCCAAGGTTGTTTCTTGCTCACGTGATCAGAATGGAGGAAGACACACTCCTGGTTGCCTGATCGGACACTCCGGCTCCCTGAAGTTCTGTTATTCTCAGTGCCTGGTCCCCAGAGTTGCCCTGGGGGACTCGGGCTCCCTGAGGTTCTGTTACTCTCAGTGCCTGGTCCCCAGAGTTGCCCTGGGGGACCGAATCCATGACATCTTGCCAGAATGGAAAAGATTTAGGAGTATTGTTACGAGACTTGATAGGCCTGAGCTGGTCTTAATGTCCATTGCTTCTGTTTTTATCTCATGGGACAGAAGTCCGATATGGGGCCATTTTAACGCCTTAGAATGTGCATTATGAGAAATGAAGTCCAGGCCTGGACAGCCAATTCCCAGAGATGACTCTGCATTTCTGAGGCGGGGACACGCCATTCTGGTGGACAGCTACCTGACTCTGCCAGTCTCCAAATACACTTTCATGCTTCGTCCCCACATGTAGACCACTCTTCTCCTCATAAACCTGCCATGGTTACCTCAGGTGCTGGAAGCACATAATATCTGGAGGGTGCACTGTGCTCCATATAACGTTTAAAGAGTCTTCCTGTCCAGCAACCCAG
Organism: Perodicticus potto; assembly: GCA_963574655.1. Taxonomy (NCBI): domain Eukaryota; kingdom Metazoa; phylum Chordata; class Mammalia; order Primates; family Lorisidae; genus Perodicticus; species Perodicticus potto. Next base: position 993 of record CAUYRH010151003.1, read on the forward strand.
GATCACTTCCTTTCCTACAGGTGAAGCTGGGACCTCCATTCCGGATTACAGAGCTTGTTACCCATAGTACTGTCATGCCCAAGGTCACACTGCCCTGACTGTTCAGCGTGGGGGTACAAAGAGCCACTACTCTCAACCCATCTCTAGACAGAACAGAAAGGGCATCATTAGACCCCCCGTGGGCAGGTGAAGCTCCCCAGACCTGCCTCTCCATTCCCTCATCTTGCTTCGACGGCTTCTCATCACAAACGTTGCTCACAAGAGCCTTCTCTAGCAAACTTCCTCGTGTTACTGCCAAAGAGTCACTCCCTGTTTCCTGTGTCGTTCCCAAACAGCAGAGTCAGAGTCTAATTAAAATACTGTGCCACTCTAAGGAGGAGGGACCTCAGGAGCCCTGTCCTAGAGAGTTACCTCATTGCCATGGATTCATGTCCTTGGGCGTCTTCCCTTTTCTGGATAGAACTGTCGTTGCTTTATATTCTTTGCACTGCGCCACTGTTGACCGGGTTTCTCTGAACAGAGAGGAGGAGGCTGAGTAGCAGGAGGAAGTTTCTTTGGGGTGAAGGAACTACCCTACCTCCTGATTGTGGTAGTAGTTATATTAATCTACACATGTCATAATGTTTCATAATATCTAAGCTAAGAAGACAAAAAAGTGAAAAATCATGAAATCTGGATAAGGTCTGGGTAAGTATTATCTCAAAGACCATTTCCTAGTTTTGATTATTTTATGATAGTTATCTACAATGTGGTCATTTACGGAAGGTGGGTGAAGCGCACACAGGGACTCTGTGATTTTTCACAACTTCTATCTGAAATTATTTCAAAATTGAAAGTTTCCTTACAAAAGCTTTTTACCTATTGCTTTTACACTTAAGCTCATGTAGAACATTAATACAGAAAGAGAGAACTGTCTGTTTCCAAATTCACGGTCACTGTACAGACAGCCTGAGACCCGTGGTGTGAGCGGTGCCACAGACTTCCTCTCTGTCAGCAGATGCCCCTGGGCCCCGACTGCATGAACACACACACCGCAGTTCACTGCCACTTTCCCCAGAACCTGGCATCTTCTCACCTTTGACTTCCAGGCCTCCCATAGGTTGAGTTTCTGTTTCTGAATTTCCAGAGGCTACATGTTTGGAGACACTGTAAGATGGATATAGGAAAAGGAGAGAAAAGAGCTGCAGCTGAAGAGTTTACAATCTCCATTGGGAAGTAGAAGATGGCCAAGTGAAAGGATATGGTCCTCGGGGTAGCACATAAAATAAATGTAAATGAATAGATAAGCGAATCAACGTGTAAAGAGGCAGTAACTGTGGTGAGAAGGAAATATGAGGTGAAGACGAAACTCTACCCAAACTGACTGTAACACTTTAAGGAGGCTGGCTTGGTTTTGTGGTAAAAAAAAAAAATGACTGTGAATCCTCTGATGTTCCTCCAGGAAAAGGTTGGTCTCATCTTTATGACAGCTTTGACAAATGGGGATTGGTGAAAGCCACGTCATGGGCCTCTCCGGGGGTGGGGAGGTGTCCCTGGTTCTTGGCTCCTAGTGCCAAGGCGCCCTGGAGCCTGGCCGATGATGGAGTGATCACACGCAAAGTGATCTCAATCACAAACATTGATTACAGAACAAAAGCACACAAAGTATAAGGTGGGTGTGTCTCAAAGAGCAAGCCAGGTCCCCTGGGTGAGTGGAGAGAGATCCCGAAGCCTGGACACACTCTTTTATAAGCCAAGGAAGCTACCTAGCTCGTCCCACCTTCCCGGAGCAGAATTGACTGCTGCCTCCCATCTTTGGGGTATTTGACAAGTTGGGGTTACATAAAAAACTTCTTAATATACATACATCTTCCCAAAGAACCCATGAAGGAAGAAATTCACAATTTTATTTTATTTTATTTTTTTGAGACAGAGTCTCACTTTGTGTGCCCTCGGTAGAGTGCTATGGCATCATAGCCCACAGCAAGAAATTTGCAATTTTAATTACATGATATGATAATAGATCAATGGGCCCAGGTGAGTGTAAGGCTACTAGGGGCTCCGCACTGTCTATTTCAACTGGGAACAATCCTCACCATAACCTGGTTCCTACTGTCTGCCCCGAGCCACACTCCTTAGGCTTCTGTCCTACCCAGGAGAGAAGCTGGGAGCAGGGGTGGGACGTTGCTTCCCAGGCCCAGCCTCTCCCACCCTACCAGTAAGGGAGAGAAGCTGGGGGATCTAGTCCATATGTCTCCCCCTCAGGCAGAAAAAGAGAAGCTGGGGCAGAGACAGCACGTTTCCCCACACAGCAAGGCAGCCCCCGAGGGCGGAACAGGCCTGTGTGTGTCAGTGAAGTCGGCAGGTGCCACTGGAGAAGCCACCACTGTGTGCCAGGCCTGATGAGCGCTTGCCCAGCTCGGAGCAGAGCACAGACGGGGGTGGCACCACCCAACTAGCCGTGCCAGGCTAGTTCAAGAGGATTGATAAAATCTTGCTTTTTTGGAACTCTGAATTTCCTTGTTAGAAGTTCAAATGTCCTGTGGAACAGACTCTGTGCGAGGTAAAAGGGTCAAGTATATCCAGCTTTTACATGCCTTGTCAAGGCATCAAGCATGTGACCAAAACTATTTTGAATTTTCGAGACAGTCTAGCAGCTGACTCTGCAATCCTTGATTAAATCAAGTACAAAGTAACTATCCAGCTGTGTTCTGCCCAAATTCCTGACCCACAACGTTATGAGATGGTTTGGTCATTAAACTATAGACCTGGTACAAGTAACTTACGATGGAGGTTAGATATTTTAATACAGTAAGAAGAGCCGTGGAAGTAAAGGTCTGCAAGAGGTGACTGGAGAATCAGAGAAAAGTCCCCAAGCAGAGACCACAAAAGGAAAGTAGTCTAAGCAAAACGCTTCTGCAGCTGGAGCAGGTGGCAGCACAGACAGCAGGAAGCACAGCTGGATGTAGGGGCGGAGACACGCTGGGAACTGCAGGGACACAGGGCATCCACAAGGACAAACTGGAACCCACACTAGATTCTCCCTGCCTTTGACTTCGATGGCAGGGAGACCTGCCAGCAGTGGGTCTCAACCTTCCTAATGCCGGGATGTAGTTTCATCGTTAAAAAAGGGGCCGCCCGTAGGTCGAGAGCCACTGTGAGGACCTGGGCTCCTCCCTGCAGAGTTACACATGCGCCCGGAAAAAAAATGAAACAGGAACTTTGGAGGGAGCTGAGGGGCTGCAGGGCAAATGCTGTGCAGAGCAGTGCAGCGAGGCGAGCCTTCCCGTCAGCAGAGCAGTGCAGCGAGGTGAGCCTTCCCGTCAGCAGAGCAGTGCAGAGAGGTGCATCCCGTCAGCAGAGCAGTGCAGCGAGGTGCATCCCATCAGCAGAGCAGTGCAGCGAGGCAAGCCTTCCCATCAGCAGAGCAGTGCAGCGAGGTGCATCCCGTCACCAGAGCAGTGCAGCGCGGTGAGCCTTCCGGTCAGCAGAGCCGGCCTGAGCCTTAGAGGCTCCTTCTGGGAGAAAGGGTCCCGGCTACACTCCGCCTCCAAATCACGTGCAGATTTCTCTTGTGGCCCATCCCAGCAGGAACCATTCAGAGAAGAGAGATCTGAGAAGCATAGTTCCAGCTTTGCTAAAACAATAACCCTGATTTCATACCTGAGTATTCTATTTACTGTTCAGAGACCCAGGGATAGTCAGAACGGAGCTACTTGGCCTCTTGGAAGGACTGGATGACTTGGGAACTACCTGGACATCCTGCTTCTTAGGATTTACAAAGTGAGTTGGTCGCTTTTGGATGTTTTAATAAGCTGTATGTATACATGGGAATGAACACTGAGATCTTTGGTTCTGAGGATGAGTTGTTTGCTTTTAGATGTTTTAATAAACCTTAAGTATAAATGGGAACGAAAACTAAGATCCTTGCCTCTGATTCCACCTCCTTGCTTGACCCCGAGTTGAGGAAATAGTGAATTTATTCATTTCCCTTTGTGCCTTACTTCACAGATCCTTCAGAAGCCCAGGAGTTATTTAAACGGCTCCTTTTTCTCTGTAGAGGAAGGTATATTGCATTAGCTATTTTGTTCCCGACAGGACTGAAAGTCCATCCTACGTAGATAACGTCATTTTCATTTCTCCTGGGGGACTTGATGGGTTGGAACTTTAGCGGGAGAGTTCAGTGGAGTCCACAACCTGCAATTTGGGTTAAGTGTGACATAATACCTTCAGTACTCAACCCCTTCACACCAAGGCAGCTTGATAAAAGCAAGAAGGTTGTTCCCGGTTTCTAGGATTTAGTGTGACCTCGGAATCTTGACACTTCACGCTTCCTTTGGGGGCAAACTTAAGCTTTTCTCTCTTGTTTTCATGGCTAATGAATGTGTTTTTCTTGAGAGGCTTTGATGTCGGGTTATTTCTCACCCAGAGCTACACTTTAATGTGTTATCCGTGGAGTGCAACTACTGGAGCTTTACGGGGTCATTAAATTAGGTGGGCCTGGGAGCTACCGCAGCAAAGGGAGGCTGAAATTTTTTCATTTTATTATTAGAGAGTTCCCATTGGAAAGAGAAATGGGAAATAATTTTTATTAGGTCTACGGTCTTAGGAGGAAAGGAGGACAGAGAGTTTCCATTTGCATTTTGCCATTATGGGCTTTCAAATCATGTACTATACGAAGGTGATTATAGTTAATTTTAGCCTTCATGAGAACATGGCTATCAGAGGTTGGGTTGCATAGAAAATAAGAAAAATTGCTGGTTCCAGGAAAAATAGAATATCAAGAAAGAAACCTACTTACTTTTTTCGTAATGCCTGGAGAGTGGCCTCCAACCCTCTTCCCACTGATTCCTGGTGCTGGTGGAATGACCAACATCAACAAGCCGTTCTAGGGTCGGCTGAGCCCCTGCAGGCCAACGAGCATCTAGACTAATAGCTCTATGGGGAGTTCAATTTAGAGTTTTATGTAAGGCAATATCCACTTTTCATGGGAATAAATATTTCTTATCTATACCTGGGGGTTGGCTCTTAGGATTAAAAGAAAGCTATCTCTTTGGTAATGTCTTCTGAAATTTCTTACCCAAGCTAAAACAGCATCAGAGTCCACCCTAGCCTATGATAATGATGATGATTATTAACACCCACATTTTTCCTTTAGTTCAGAATAGCTTATTCTTTAGAGTAAACATAAATTAATTTGAGATTATGCATGGGAGCATATTAAATGCTAAGAGGAACACCACTCTGCATTAATGAATGCTTTGCGTTATAGTCGGCTACTGGTCTTACAACCATAGAGATGTTACTGGGGATCGTATGTGGATTTAGCTTCTGTGACCTTTCGAGGAAGAGAGGAAGGCATAGCTTATTGTGCAGACAATGCACACTGTAAGACAGGTTGCAAAAAGCTATTGGTTTCATCGCATAAATCTCTTTGCCTCATAGAGGTTGAAAAAAATCTTAGTGATTCACGGGCACAGACTTTAATTTACTATTTTTCCTGGGAGCCAGTGAGGAATGGTAGGAGGGAGAAACCTTATTACAAGGAATACTACTCTTGTGTTGGAAAGAAAAGGATGTAAGGAGAGGATTCAAGGGTTTCTTATCATTATGCCTCTGCTTGGTCTCCAAAAGACTGAACACAGTTTCTTTGCATAATTCTACGAGAAGGATTGCAGCTCCATTAATTTTCTCTTGAACTGCACACAAGCACCAAAGCACTGGTCTGGTTCTTTGTATGGTTCAGTTCTCTGTCCTGTTGAGGCAAAGTGAAGAAAATAATCATTTCCATGAGTATCTCTTTGTATAAGTACCCGTTTTTTGGGGGGGAGTGTCTTTCTTGAAGTAATGTGCTTGACAGATGAAATCTGAGAACATAGGGAGTGACAAAGTACGCAGAGATGTATAGTCTTCTTTTGACTAGGATTTGTCATAACTTTTGAGGGGAGATGGTTCAAATATAAAAACCAAATAGAAAAGAACAACATCTGTGATCTCGGTCTTGTCTGTGTGTGTTTTCTTAGTCCTGAAGCATCCAGCTTGAGGATTTGCTTCTGGTAAGGATATGTGGTCCCCTTTCCCAGAAAGGTGGTGGAGCCTTTTTATTCTTATGTCCATCCTCTGGGTGTAACAGTTAATACGACCTGTCGATGGCACGGACCAAACCCAGAGCATGGATGCTTTCACAGCTCATTCAACACTGAAGTAGCATGTCAGAGACAGTAAGTCCCAGGAAGTCCCTTGGGAGTTGATTTCTGAGTGTTTACAGCACCATTAGAAGTCCTCACACCTGCCCATAATAGGTGTCCCTGGCACTATTTTGCAGAACATGAGCCTCCTTTCCCCAAGCTCTTCCTGAATAGAGACTCGTCAGGCAACACTTTAACATGGGTGCGAACTTTACAATGTATCAAGTCTCAAGAGTCACAAATCATGCTGGCAAATAACATTTAATATATAAATCAAATAGCACCTTCATTGTCTCCATGGGCCTTGAAACGAGCATTGGAAACTAAGTTGAGTTTCAGACTACTGTTTTTATGCTTTGAGAAAAACAGCCGAGATTTGGAAATATTTTCAGGGACACCAATTACTCTGTGGTTTAGGGACTCAACCCCTGATGGAACTAGTGATTTATACAACTGGAAAATAGTAATGATGATCAAAACGAAAGATAACTGTTTCTCTTTTCTCAGTAATATTTACAATGTAGCATATAAATCACATCAAATGAACTCCGATTATGAAGGAAGCTCTCTCATATGCTCTTTTCTCATGATATAGCAGGAAGAACATTCTAGAGTCAGTAAGCGCTGATATACTCAAGACAGCTCACAGTAGGTACAACGTGGTGCATACTACATAACTTTGGAACATTTGCCTTTCTTTCTTATGTTTCTTTGACTATTATTAAATTGTTCTAAACCCACAGGCATTGTACTTTTGTGACAGGAGAGTATAGTAAAATATTAATTTTTGTTTGCTTTTCCCATCTTTGTTTTCTAAGCAGGTAGACAACCCATTAATATTTTCACATTCCAAGGTGTTTTTGTAGACCTACAGTTGTTTTTTTTTTTCTGCCTTTTGTAAGGGCCTAAGTTCTTTGAAGGAATGATGCTGATGTTGCAGAGGAAGGAGAGGAAATGGGCCTCTCAGGAATAATCAGTGAAACCCCCCTGGATGCTGCAGCACAGCAAATGATGTCTCCAAAACCCCGGGGAGAGAAGAGCTGTAATAACGACTGCAATTGAACTCAGAATTGGATTTAAATTTATTTAAAGAGAATACATTTGCTATTTCCTATATGCCAGAGTTTATAGGATGTAATCACACCTAATTTTTTTCCTGTATCCTGGCAATTATATGATAATAGCCAGCATAAGTCATTCTACTAAACTGGGAGCCACAAGGGTGTGCTAATTAATAAGCCACTGCCATGGTCTGAATGTGCCAATCAAAAGTTGGCGTGTTGGAAACTTAAGTGTCATTGTAACAGTATTAACATATGGAGACCTTAAAAGGTGATAATGGTATTATCAAGGAGTGGTTTAGTTTTTGTGAGAGTAAAACTCTGATAAAAATATCAATTTGGCTCTATTTTCTCTGTGTTGTATGCCCTTTGCCCTTCTGCTGTGTGATAATGTAGTAAGAAAGCCTTCAGCAGATGCCACCACCATCATCTTGAACTTCCCAGCCTCCAGAACCAGGAGTCAAATAAATCAAGTTTCTTTATAAATCACCTTACCTGCAGTATACATAGCCTATAGGCAGAATATAGACTAAGATACAAAACGGTAATTAGGAGTGGGGCTGCTTCTCTATAAAGTATCTGAAAATTAGAAGCAACTTGGGAACTGATAAGGGGTAGAGGCTGGAAGAATTTGGAGGACCAGGCTTGAAAATAATAAGCCTGTATTGCTGCTGCTGTGATTGGAGTGTTAAGAGCAATTCTGGGGAGGGATCAAAAAAAGGAAAGAGCTATAGAGAAACTCTGAATTTTCTTAGGGATTACGTAAGTGGTGGTTGTGACCAGAATGTTGGTAGAAATATGGACAGGCCATTCTGATAAGCCTCATGTTGAAAATTAGGAACAAGGTATTGGATACTGGAGCAAAGGCCATCTTCCTCAAAAGGAGCCAAAGTCTTGGCTGGATTGTGTCCATGTCCTAGGATTTTATACAACCCAGAACTTAAGAGCGATGTCCTAGTACGTCTGGTGAAAGAGATTTCTAAGCAGCAAAGCATTCAGGCTGAAGGTTACTTTGTTTAGGGCAGTGGTTCTCAACCTTCCTAACGCCTGGATGTATTTTTATTGTTACAAAGGGGTCGCCACCCACAGGTTGGGAACCCCTGGTGTAGGGAGAGATGTGAAAGGGAAAGAATGACTTAAAGATGAAATTTTTAATTGCAAAAAAACAGCAGAGTGGAAAGATTTGAAAAACTCCTGGCCAGGTAAGATTGAAAAGTCATCTTTAGGAGGGTAAACTGTGAGGATGAGCCGGTGACTGTCCCATGGACAGAAGGGAGTCGGGTGTTCCTCACCAACACGATGGAAAAACAAGGCCCCAAAGGCGTTTCAGAGATCTAGGCATTTGCCCTTCTCAGCACAGATGCAGAACTCTTTGGGTGGCCTGGAACACCCTCCACGAGCTTTACTGTCCAGATCTACCTCTGTTCTCTGCTTCCTGCTTCTGGAAAAGCACCCTCAGGCCACTCTAGCTGCAGCTCCACTGGGTCCAGGCAGCTCCACCTGCTGTCCCAGCAGGTATAAGCCATAACGTTGGTGGTGTCCCTGTGCTGCTAATTCTGAAGGGGCACACACTGCGGGAGTTTAGGGGGCATAGGTTCCTAGTTTTAAGGGATGTAATGAGAAGCTTAAGAGCTCAGGCAAAAACCTACCACAGGGGTGGAGAGTTCCCAGCAGGGTAATGCCTTGTGGGGCTGTGTGAGTGGGGCCACCCATGAGACCCCGGAACTGTAGAATTACCAGCATACAACTCTATCCTGGCAAGAATGCAGGTGTGAGACTCCAACCCAAGAGAGCTAATGTGTGGGCAAAGCCCGGCAAAGACATGGTGGTTGGACTGCCTGAGGCCTTGAGGACTCTATGCAGACCACGTGTGTCAAGTAAGTATGATATGGAGTCAAAAGAGATCATTTTCTATCTTTGAGATGTAACGTTGTTTTCCCTGTTGGGTTTTGGACCTAGTTAAGGAAATTTGCCTCTGAATGAATCAAGCCTTGAGTGTCACTCATATCTGATTTAAATGAGACTGTAGACTTTGGATTTTTTAACTAGTGCTAGAATGAGTTAAGACTTTGGGACAATTGGGATGATATAAACATACTTTCCATATGAGAAGGACACGAACTTTGGGGTCTAGGGCAGAATTTTATGGCTTGAATATGTCCCCCCAAAAGTACATGTGTTAGAAACCTAATTTCCATTGTACCAATATTAAGGTGGGCCTTTAAGAGGTTGTTAGATCATAAGGGCTCAGCTTCCATGAATTTATTAATGCACTTATTACAGTAGTCAGCTGTTATTTTGGGAGTGGTCTCCTGATAGAAATAGAAGTTTGGCCCTATATCTCTCTGTCCTGGGTCCCCTCTCACCTCTCTGCCATGTTACGAGGCAGGAAGAAGCACAGCCCTCCCCTGCCAGAGGCCAGTGCCATGAGCTTGGACATCCCAGCCTCCAGAACTCTGAGCCAAATACACCTGTTTTTTTTCCAAACAGATGTCTTAGTCTGTGGTATTCTGTTTTAGAAGCAGAAAATGGACCAAGACAGCTAGTGTCTCTTAGCTGTGATGCTGGGGCTGAATCGCTAAAGCCACGTTATCTGTTTTGCTCTGCTGACTCTCTTGGGTTCTGCCAATAGGGAAAGTAGAAGGAGATAGAAGGTTAGAAACAGAGGAGGCACCTACCTCCCTCTTTGCTTTCCGCTCTGGTCAGTGTTGCCCTAACAACATTTCTGCATTCCAGATGTGCCAGGTCCTTCTGATAACACTTGAGTTTGACGTCTTCCCACTTAGAGAACTAACGGCACTGTGCCCTCTCAGAGATCCCAGCCCCAGCCAGTCCGCCCTCCCTCCTCACAGACCCCGCACACCCTTACCTCTGAGCCAGAGTCGCCAGCACCCACAGCCCACCCCCTCCTCAGAGCTCCGAGTTTCAGACCTGTGAGTTTCCATCTCCAAATTTCTAAGTTGTAAAAATTCTACCCTTTCCTGATTCTTCAATCCTAGTGATGGAAGCTATAAATAAACGATTGGTAAGTTTTAAGTTGGGTGCCACCCTGAGTGGTGTGATGCAATCTCATGCCCTTGGCTCTGTCCCAACAGAAGTGTGACTCCCCTCTGTCTGGTATATCGGGGGTGCATCTGCTCCCTCCCTTTAGTCATCAGGATCGGTTGCTCCTAACCTCAACATCGGCCTCCTCACGGCCAATAATCCAGAATCACGCAAAGCAGCAGGCGATCGTCTTTCTGATCTACTGCCAAAGGTCACAGGAGCCTCTGTGCCTACATCCCTCACATTGTCCCTCACGTAGGCTTTGTGTTTCTTCACATCATCACAAGAAGAAGGGGAGTACAGTACACTAAGGTATTTCTGAGGGCGAGAAGACCACATACACGTAACTTTTATTACAGTATATTGTTAAAATTATTTTATTTTATTTTTAGTTATGTCATTAATTCTGGCTTTGCCTAAACTATAAATTAAACTTTATCATAGGTATGTATACATAGGAAAAAATGATAGTATGTTTAAGGTTTTGTACTATTTGTGGTTTTAGGCATCTGCTAGAGGCCTTGAAATGTATTCCCCACGGGGAAGAGAGGACTACCGTCGCTATTTAACTGTTCTACACATTCTGCGTGGAACATTTTCTCTGCTAAAGTCACTGGTGTATTTTCTGACTCCTGACTAGCCCTTGACATACACAAAGACATTTCCCTTACAGGCTCCACCTTGGCTTTTGATGCTAGAATGGAAACTTTACTTCTTCACATATACTTTGTAAATGTGTCTTGGCTGGGTTTAACTTAGTTCCATAATACAGAGAGCGAAAAAAGTAAGTGGGTAAAGGTATCTGAATTAATTTTTAGTAAAATACGCAATCTCATAATAAAGAGAAGCATATTTGATACTGTCTTTTGTTCACTTAGCACAAAATCAAGACAAGATGTTTGATTTATTCAGTTTAAGATAGCTGAATTCCTGAATATCAAACATTTGTTTCTATTTAACTACTTTTGGTGGAATTCTTTTTAAAGGAGATAACATATTCCATTACCTTCTTTGATTCTTTCCTTTGCCCTATGCTTTACTTGGTAGGAAGCCAAATGTTTTTTCTTATCTTTTCTGAAATAGGTCCTTTTTTTTTTTCTTTTGGATTTAAGCATCCATGCCCTTAAACACGAATCTTGTAACACTTCTGTCACATTCATAAATTGTATTGTAAAGGCATAAAACTCTCGTTTGCTCAAGTTGAGATTCAATTTTGTGAGAATGACAGGCTGCAATTTGCTGCAGGTGCAGGAACCAATAACTGGACTGAGCTCATGTCATGTGATCTTTCTCCCGGTTTGTTTTCTAGTGCCGTGAGCTGTGCTGGATGCCAGGCATAAATAAGGCGATGCCTGTGAAAAGCGTGATGCTGAGGTTGTAAAAAGTGCTTCATGTCTTCAGAGGTCTCATGTGGACCAAATCACCATTGTCCATAGTCTTTGACTAATAAATTAGTAGAGATGACATTAACTTGCACTCCCCTGTAATCCGTGCTCTGTTTGAAGAAGGAAGCCAGTGCTTTCCACAACATGCACATATGAGCACCAGCAATGCTTCCCCCAGGGATGTGGTACAGGAGTGTTTCCTCTATGCTGAGTGGTCCAGGTCGCTGTGATCTATGAGGACAAGGCCAAAGGTGGGTGCAGACACAATTACCTATAAAACGAGATTCAGCTCATACTTGTGAAGCACACGTAGGTCAATAAACGCATTCAGTATTAGATACCAAATACGTGCGTGTAAAGCACACATGCAGATGGCAAGCTGTTGCTCTGGGTAGTGCCGTGGTGTCACAGCAACCTCAAACTCTCGGGCTTACGTGATTCTCTTGCCTTAGCCTCACAAGTAGCTGGGACCACAGACGCCTGCCGCAGCTCCCGGCCATTTTTTTGTTGTTGCAGTTGTCATTGTCATCCCAGCTGGTCCAGGTCAGGTTCGAACCGGCCAGCCTCAGTGCATGTGGCTGGTGCCCTACCCAATGAGCTATGGGTGCCACCCTAAATGCTTTTTACATTTTATTCCATTTTTTTGTTTGTTTTTTTGAGACAGAGTTTTACTCTTTCACCCTCTTAGAGTGCTGTTTCATCACGGCTCACAGAAACCTCCGATTCCTGGGCCTGGGGTGATCCTCTTGTCTCAGCCTCCCAAGTAGCTGGGACCACAGCAACTGCCACACACCTGGCTATTTTTTATCGCAGTTTGGCCAGGGCCAGGTTTGAACTCGCCACCCTCAGTATATGGGGCTGGTGCCCTACCCACTGAGCCACAGGTACTGCCTTTTCTTTTCTTTTCTTTTTTTTTTTTTATGAGTTCATGTTCTCCTTTCTCCATAACTGTCCATCAACTGTTTCTCTCTGAAGGATGAAAGGATAGGCAAAAACTATCCTGACTTCTGTGGATCATGAGAAACTAAAAGAGAAGATGGGGTTCCTCTTAGCTATAGTACTAATGCCTGTATAAAAAAAGAGAAGTACCCAAATGTGTATGAGAGAGAGAGAGAGAGAGATCTAGATCACAGATCTAATGGTCAAACTAGACAACTCCAGCCGCATGAGGGCAACTAGAGATGGGTATCAAGATGTACACAGCCAGTAAAGACCCAAGACATTGCATGAGTAGGATTGAGCAGAAGGCAGTCCAGTTAAACACAAGTTAAATCCAAGACCTTGGCTGGCCATTCACATATATGAAAGACAAGTTTATGATAATGGACATGAACAATTTAAAGGGTATGGGACAGAGAAGGCAGCAATTGACAGTCTTCCTTTCTCTAGACTACTTCCCAAATTCTTTTTCCTTGAAGTTTTATGTTTATAGTTCATTAGGCATTAGAAATACAGGTAAGAAAATCATTAGACTATTGTTCAAATGAAAGTCAAAACTTTGTGAACCTACAGATGGTTTGATATGTGTAATGGATTCTCAGAGATCATTATTTCATTCATTACTTCTCTTCTTTCAGTAGAGTAAGAATTTGGGGGTGTGTAATGCTGTCATATTCAGAAATAAAGAGTTATTATATTTTATAATTAAAGACGTTTGTTGAGTAAGCCTGAGTCATGAGTGTGGAGGATTATGAAGCTTTTCCAACACAAGCATGGTTTAATTTTTCAATTACTTAGATATTTTAAATTCAAGAAGTTGTAAAATGTTAGTAGTGAGAAATGTTATTAGGAAGAATGTTTATAACCATGTGAAAAAAAGTTGAACTTACAATAGTACTCTTACTTCATTAAGAATTTTATTTATAAATTATAGCAACTGAGTAGCTAAATTTTCCATTAGAATTGAATACAGCCTTAAAAATGCACTGTAAAGACTCTACACTGAGCAAGAGGTTAGAAATCAAAATGTCAGTTAAAATATTAAAGTGTAAAATAGAAGGCAGTAAAAATTATGACTGAACTTACATAAAAATTATTAGGAATGCATTTTCCAATTAAGAAATCTTTTAGTTCTTCTGTTAATATGACCTACTCAATCCCTTTTATACAACTCACATCTACCCTAAATAAATTTCATTTTATTTATTTGTTAAATCATTCAAAGGATATCGCTCAGGTGTCTACTGTATCCCAGAAGCATTCTAGCCATAGGCAATAGAGCAGTGAACAGCACAGGTACAGTCGCTGCCCTCCTAGACCTTAACATTCCAGGGGAGAAGGCAGAAAATGATCTAGAAATCCAAGAAAATGATCATATGTTTCTAAAAGAATTTCTTAAGAAAAACAAAGTAAGACAGGAAGTGGAGAAAGGCCATGTGAAAGTGTGCTACTGATATGTGTTAGACATGGCAGTGGGTGAGGGCCTCCTTGAAGAGGTGGCACTTGATCAGTATTGAATGCAGTGGGAAGTGAATCGTGTAACAACTTAGGATTTCCAAGGAGAGGTGATGCCCAGGACTTGAGATAAAATTGAGCCTGTCATGTTCAAGGAAGAGCAAGGAGACCTTAGGCAAAGATAGGGAAGGGAAAATGGGCGGACCCTAGAGAGATATATCAGTTACCCGTTACCATCCTAGTGTGCATAATGGCTATCTGCCAAGAGCAGCCATATGTCTGGTGACAACTCTGTTATTTGAGCTGGACTTGGCTGAGTGTGTTTCCTGCAGATCATGTCTGGGCAGCAGTCACCTGGTGGCTTCACTGGACTGATGGTCTAAGTTGATCCCACCAACACAGCTTGTGTTGGTCCCTGGCTCTTGCTTACTTGTGGTCCCCAGTCAGAGTCTTCTTACTCCATCATAGTGGCAGCATTCTAAGAGAGTAAGCTCTTATCCCCCCGGTTCTTAGAAAGCCTCTTCTTGCATCCGGTTTGCTAATGTCTTAAAGGCCAAAGCAAATCAAACACTCAAGCACAGGGTTAAGATGGAAGGGAACTTCACAAGGGTTATAATTTTGGGATGCATGATTCATTGGGAGCTACATGTATGAGAATGAAATAGCACAAAGGAAGCCAGAAGATTTTATTCCTCCTTTTCTCTTCACTCTCCTATTCCTTTCATCCTCATTCTTTATGCCCCAGACCAGTGTTTCTCAACCTTTTCTTTTATCTCATGGCGCATGTGAACCTATAGTTCATTTTAAGTTTCTGTGGCACACTTAAATTATGCTGACCAGAAAAGATAGTTAAAAAAAGGAACATACTTACTGTGTGTTGAACTTCTTTCAAAAATAATTTAATTAAACATTTTAAAAAACTTTTTTGCAGCGTTCCTAAGATCCTCTCACAGCACAACAGTGTGCCATGGCACAAGGGATTTAGATGCAGTGTCCTGCTGTCCTTGAACAATTAAAACTGATTTAATTATTTTTAATAATGGCCAGACTTTCAGATTTTCGTCTTTTTCCACAGCATAGTCAAAGACCAGGAGAAATATCCATATTCTCTTTTGATGACATATTGTACCACGGAGCCTACAACTTTTCCTATTCATAAAATATCCCTTCTCTGCACAGTTGAGGATCTGAGAAATTGTTCTGATAGGTGACGTAGGTTTTTGCTACATGCAGTATTGCTTTCCTTGGTTCTCGTACAGTAGCACTTGATACACCAACATACCTGTGGTTGGTAAGAGCTGATGTTGATTTAAATGGCACCTTACTCCCACCTGATATTCATCACTCTTCTCTCTCCTACTTGGAAGAACACATTTTGTATGGGGAAGCAATGTGTTATTACCGAGTCATGAATCCTGATACATGTAAGCAAACCACAGAAGTTGTTTTCTTCCCTTTCTCGGGGTTTGTTTGAGGTAGGCATAGTCCCGTTTTGCTGATCTAGCTAAGGAATAAGTAAGGGAAGCCTGGTGGAGAGGAGTCATTCAGTGGGAAGCTTTCACCTTCCTGAGTAAAGAGACAAATGATGTTTGTGACATCTTTTCTTCTTCTCCCCCCTCCTCCCGGGATGGACATGATGCTGGAGATGTTATAAACCTCTTACTAGAAAGAGGGAAAGATGGAGGGTTTACCAGAGGTACTGGCTTTGAAATCTGCATTAGTTTCCCAAGACTGCTGTAACGAGTTATCCCAATAACAAAAGTTCATTCTCTCACAGTTCTGAAGGCCAGGAGGCTGAGAGGGAGGTGCCAGGAGGGTTATGTTCCCAATGATGGTTCCGGGGTTTATTCTTCCCTGCATCTTCTAGCTTCTGGGGAATCTGGACATTTGGCTTCTTTGTCTTATAATTGCCTCACTCCAATCTCTGCCTCCATCTTCACATCGCCTTGTCCTCTTTGTGTTTTTTGCCCTTTTCTTATGAGGACACTTCATTGGATTTGGGGCCCACCCTGATCCAAGATAATATCCGCTCCATGCCTTTAACTTAGTTACATTTGCAAAAGTGCTTTCTCTAAACAACATCCTTTCAGAGCTTCTGGGGATATATATTTAGAGGGGCACAATTCACCCCTTGACAGCACCAGTGAGATACTCAGTCTATGGAAGCTATTAAATATATATTTCTGCCTATGTGAGAAAAATAAATTCTTTTTCTTTTAATTAAATTTTTAAATGTCTTGCAACTGAAATTCCTAAAAGATATAATTTATTAAACAATTTATTTGTGGCAGACATCATGCTAAAACTATTGTGTCTATAACAATACAAAGTACAGGCTCAGCTTGACATTATATTCATAGACCGTTAGTCTAATATTCAAAGCATTAGGACACAATTTAATTAATTGATTAATGTGTTAATTTATTTTTTTGAGACAGAGTCTCACTCTGTCACCCTGGTAGAGTGCCATCACATCATAGCTCATGGCAACCTCTAACTCTTAGGCTTGAGCAATCCTCTTGCATCAGCCTCCCAAGTAGCTGGGACTGTGGAATGCACCACGATGCCTGGCTAGTTTTTCTATTCTTAGTAGATATGGGTCTCACTCTTGCTCGGCTGGCCTCAAACTCCCAAGCTCAAGCATTTAACCAGCTTCAGTCTCTCAGAGGGCTAGGATTACAGGTATGAGCCACTGTGCCTGGCCTAGAACATAATTTAGATAAATTCTGTCTCCTCAAAAAAATTCCATATAGAAAAATTGATCATAATACACAGCAAAAACCTTCAACTCCTTCCTTCACTCTCTCTGCAATGTCCTTCCCCTTGGGCAGACCCAAAGTTTCTCTGTAGATTCTCTCCCTATGTCCAACTCCTCCAGACTCTCTTACAACTTCCATCTGCCTTATCCCTTTGGTCTCCTCACTCTTTCCCTCTTCCTCTGTATCTTTTTTTCCTGACCATAGTACTGTGATTTCTACTTCAATTTCAACTACACTCCCACTTTTGCTCTCTTCATGTTTTGCTTTGAAAAAACTGAGGGGTTATGACAAAGTAAAAATTTCACTGTGGTAGACACTGCTAATGTTCACTGATATCGCTCTGTCTTTCATTTCCAAGTACACAGAATAGTACGCTCCTCAGGACCCTTGACCTTAGGTATGGCCTATTCTGACAAATACAGTGAAAAAAAAAAGAGAAAGAGAGAGACATGCATTATTTCTGGGTGGAAATATCGACCATGGGTGCTCAATTCTCCAGTCTTCCCTCTGCTGGGCTGTGCTGACACAGAGGAGCCGTAAGAGCCACAGAGCCTGAAATGCTGCAGCCACCGGGGAAGACGTCCCCTCAGAGACATGTCTGCAGGGAGCTCAGTGTGAAGGAGCTGCATGAGAGCCAGAGGTTGGTTGTTATCACAGAAAATCCAGCTTGCTTTTACTGATGCATTGTCCTTCACTGGTGAAGGAGGGAAAGGGGCCCTAAATATTTATATCTTAGCATGCTTCACGCATGCATCTTCTCAATGACTCATCAAAACAACCCTGTAAGTTGGCACTACCTTTATATCCGTAGTCAAGGACACAATGGCTCAGAGAAATGAAGTTGCACAAGCACAACTACTGAAATGACAGAGCTATGGCTTCCACCCAGGTCAGAGTCCAAGCCCTTAGAGCTTATGCTGTGTTATCTCTGACAGTATGTGTTCTCTCATCAGGTGGTGCACTGAACTCTTTCCTCACTGACATCATGTTCCTTCCACATCTCATGGGCACCACTTGTGCTCAAGGTTGTATTTAAGAAAGAGGTGTTTTTCCTCATTATGGGAAGCTTTTCTTTTCCAGTAGCTACAATGGTCTGAACAAAACTAAATAAAAACAAAAGCAATTGGCCTACAGTTGAAAATGCTGTATTGTACACTTAAATTTTTTTAAAAGGACAAATCTCATGTTCAGTGTTCTTACTGCAATAAAAATATAATGAGAAACTGTTTTTCTGACAAGTAAACATAGTTACACAAATGCACTCATACAAATTGTCATGATAGAACTGCTCTGTCAAGAACAGAATAGATAATATTTATTGTACATATTTATACCATATGTAATGGTTATTATTGTACCATATTTTATGTTATGTTATGTTATGTTATGTTATGTTATGTTATGTTATGTTATGTTATATGTATTATTTCCAAGGGACAGCTTGAGAATCCACCTGATTTACAAATTAAATATATTCCAGTGGTACACATATAACTAATCAATGGAAGGCATAGTTAAGCAGATCTGTGCAAAATGAGATTGGCTCCTTTCGAATGAAGTGCTGAATGACCTGTTTCATTTTGCTTCCCCTTTCTAATTTATTGGCTGAGCAGAAATTTTCAGATTCTTTGGACAGACTACTCTGATGATCCATTCTACTGACCTCTGTAAGTTGCCTTTAGGAGTCATATATTTCCTTTCCAACTACTCTAATTATCATAGTAACCACACTTCACAGAGTTGTATGAATCACCAACTTCTTGTCCCTGAAATAAAAGTCTAGTTACATTCATTGTGAATGCTTTCCTTCGGCTGGGTAGAATTGAAACTTTTGGTTTTCATCTGTTCAAATAACTACCAGGTCACACACAGGCCACAGAGAAATCAACAGAAATACTAGCTGTCCAACACTCGGGAGGCTGTAGCTACTGGAGTTACAAAGTGAAAAGGATGCATTTTCCTGACATAAGCTACCTATTTTTAAATTTTACCTATGCCTGCTGTATTCAATATGTGGTGATTAAAAAAATGCAATTTACATGTTTATATTACAAGTCTACTTCAGATATTCTCATTGAGTATTTTATCTTTTCTAATGTAAGTTTCAGATAGAGATAATGGTATTATAGTCTATGAGCTCTCATCTCTACACTTTCTTTTGCATTTGACAAAATTATAGAAAATGTAATCATTGCATTTGATTGTCATTTTTAATAAGGTAAGACTTTATTAGTCTGAATCATAGTTTAAAGGATAGAAGAGCAACAAACTAGAATTTACAAAAATTATTCATACTCTAGACATACTTATAAAACAAAAAAAAGATACTTTTCAAATTTCTTGGTGCTTTCACTCTAAAATAATCTTCAATTGTACTTAAAATATAAAATGTTGACTGATATCTGAAGACATCTGATTAAATACTGGCTCAGGAGTGGTGAATGTGAAATAAAAGTCAGCAGAACATAGCACCAAGAAAATTCAGTTGACTTGCGTTACGTTCACGTACCAATTTTTGTCTAACTGTACTTTCTTTTACAGTAATTTTTTCCTAACTGTACATTTTCAGTGTCATTTATGTGTTGAGGGAGGGAACCTTAGAAAACTTAAAGTGAACCTTTTGTGGTAAGGCTACTGATCTCAAAGTCAACTTGGGTATTTCAAGTTTGATATAATATGACTGGCGAACTTGAGAGGGTCGCAGCTGGGTATCTCAACCTCAGAACTCTTAGTGTTTTGGGCAGGATAATTCTTTGTTGTAGGGTAATGTCCTGTGCATGGTAGGGTGCTTAGTGTACTGCACTCCTGGCCTCTACCTAGTATGTTAATAGCCAACCACTGGTTGTAACAAAAAAAAAGTCTCTAGACATTGCCAAATGTCTTCCGAGGATAAAATTTCCCCTGGTTGAGAGCCGCAGGGTTTTAATTAATTTATAATTAGGAAAAGTATTTTTCCCTGAGGAAAGTTTTTTTGTCTCAGTGGTGTTCCTCTGTCTGTCCTTTCATAGTTGGTGATATCTCCATGAGATCGATTTGTCTCCCACTTAAATGAAAAAATGTTTTCTTCAACTTAAAATTTGAACTGATACCTCTGCAAGTATAAATTGATATGTTAGCTTTTTAAAAATGCATTTCCCCCCAAGGCTATTTGTAGATACTCCTGATAAGTGACTTTTTATTCAAGAATTTTAAGACAGAACTTCATAAAATAGAAAATATAAGGCAAGAATTCATAGATCATACTGTTGGAAAGAGCCTTCAGCATTGCCTGTCAGACACACAAGACAGTAGATCTAGATGGACTTTAGATAGTGTGATGTGCAAACTGAGTATTTACAAATGAAGACATCAACAGAGATTATTTGATTTGGTTACATCTTAAGACTTAATCACAGTCAGAATCAAAATTTGGAGCCAAACCCTCTCAATTTTGAGCTCAGCTCTCTTCTTACTAGCCCATGTTGCTTTTCAAAGGAGCCCTCTCTTATCTGCATGGTGCAGTATTTTTACATAAACTTGTGCTATGGTATTTTTAGATAAGATCCTACAGCACTGTGGGTGCAAAGTTGAGAAGCTGGAGGAAGAGAGGAGGTAGAAAGGAATGATTATTTTGGGGAAATTCCATCTGTGGAGTCTGTTATGATGTTGAACAGTAGAAATGAACACTTGGCTATATATTTACTTATTTTGTTTGGCTATACTTATGAAATAATCTCTTCCTCTGCTTTTCCACTCCCAATAGATCACTTGACACTGACATCAAGGACTTGGGAATATGATTTACCTACCTGTTTAATAAATAGGGAAATCTAGCTCCAAAGTTTTTCCTTAGTGTGACATTTACACCATACTTTAAATGTATTTTAATAATTTTCCTAGAGAAACTAAGCCTGAAGGGTGAGAGGAAAGGAGAGAAATGTGGCAGCCTGCCTTGCAGAGATGGGAGAAGTGTCCAGAGAAAAGTGTCCATTGGAGAAGGCTCTGAGCCAGCACTTTCTTCTTTCAGGTCCTACTGTCTCTACATCTAGAGTCTCCCCCCACCACCCAACCTCTCTGCCCCTGCACTGCCTTCTACTACCCCTGATGGCAGAAAACTTTCTCTTTTTGAGTTTAGACAATCCATTTTGTATTTACTCTTTAAAATTCTTTTAATTTTAAAATGTTTAAATGACAAATACAAATTGTATATATCCAAGGTGTACAGTTTGACGATTTGATGTATGTACAAGGTCTGACAATTAAGTTCACAAACTCATTCTAGAAAATGTGCTAAATACTTCATTGCTGAATATCGCTACAGTTATCTTTGAAGTACTCCTCTGAGGAAGGTACGCACTGACACCAGTGCTTAGTCTACAACTGAAAGCAATGTTGGAACTCTTTTTCTGGAATGGCCATCAGAGCTATTATTGTATTATTCTTGATGTTCTGCACGTCCTCAAAATGCCTTCCTTTTAATATTTCCTTTATCTTTGGGTAAGGTAAGGAACCTTTGAATCTGCTTTCTTATCAAACTTTAAATAGACAATAAAGAATTACTAACTACAGCCTTCATATTGTATGTTAGATTCCCTGAACTTACACATTTTGTAACTGAAAGTTTGTAGCCCTTGAGCAACATCTCCTTATTTGTCCCACACTCCAGGCCCTGACAATTTCCCTTCTGCTTTCTTCTTCTATGAGTCTGATTTTTTATAGATTCCAAATATAAGTGAGAGCAGACAGTATTTATAATTCTTTTTTATTTATTAAGAGACAGGAACTTGCCATATT
Organism: Perodicticus potto; assembly: GCA_963574655.1. Classification (NCBI taxonomy): domain Eukaryota; kingdom Metazoa; phylum Chordata; class Mammalia; order Primates; family Lorisidae; genus Perodicticus; species Perodicticus potto. Next base: position 22,577 of record CAUYRH010151003.1, read on the forward strand.
ACCCAAGCTAGACTTGAACTCCTGGGCTCAAGCAATCCTCCTGCCTCAGCTTCTTGAGCACCTGGGACTATAGGCCTACCTCCTGCTCAGCCTAGCATTTATCTTTCTATGTTTTTATTTCACTTAGAATAATGTCTTCCAAGTTTGTTTATGTTATTCAAAATGGCAGGCTTTTCTTCTTTTCTTTGGATGAGTAATATATCATTGTCTCTGTGTGAATGTGTATATCTGTATAGTTGGCCCTTGAGCAAGTAGGGTTTTAAGTGCATGGATCCCCTTATTTGGGGTTTTCTTCTGCCTCTGCTACCCCCAAGACCAAGATCTTTTCTTCCTCCTCCTTGGCCTACTCAACATGAAGATAATAATGATAAAGACCTTTATGAGGAGCCATGTCACTTAATGAATAGTAAATATATTTTCTCTTTCTTATGGTTTTATTAATACTATTTTCTTTATCTTACTTCATTATAAAAATCCAGTTAATTATAAAAAACTACATACACATACACACAGAGTGAAAAAAATGTATACACATTTTAAGAAAGGAAAAAACTGTAGTAAATTTATAGTACTCAAATCATATTTGATTTCTGAAATTACAAGAGGTGATCAATGTGACTCGTATTCATCTTTGGTTTTTGGGATATACTGAGTATTAAAATTTGAATTGGTTTATTCCTTTCTTAAAATATGTATACATTTTTTGACACCTTCTGTATGTATAAAATGTACAATGCATGTTTTAGTCAACTATTTATGTTGTCAGTAGTAGGGTATTAGTAGTTAAGTGCTTGAAGAGTCAAATTTTATACATGAATTTTCAAGTATGTGAGAAGCTGGCACCCCAATCACCATACTGTTTAAGGATCAACTGTATATATTACCCATTTTCTTTATGCATTCATCTTCCAATGAACAATTAGATTATTTCCATGCCTTGGCTATTGTGAGTAATGCTGCAATGAACATATGGGATGCAGATATCTTTTTAAGACACTCATCTTATTTTCTTTGGATATAAACCCAGAAGAGAGATTGGTGTATCATATGGTAATTTCATTAATTTTTAATTGCTTAAGGAGCCTCATATTGTTTTCCTCATAATGGCTGTCCCAATTTTCATTTCTACCAAAAGTATATGATGGTTCCTTTTCTCTGCATCCTTGCCAACACTTGTCACCTCTCTCCTTTTGGATAGTAGCCATCCTAACTGGTGTGAGGTGATACCTCATTGTAAATTTGATTCCTATTTCCCTGATAATTAGAGACTTTGAGAGGGTTTTCTCATCTTTTCACTATTTGTATGTTTTCTTAGCAAAGTATCTATTTAGGTCCTCCACACTCACTTTTTTGAGTTATTTGGTTTCCTTGCTGTTGAGTTGTCTGAGTATTTTATATCCCCTAGGAATTTATTCCCTATCATACATATGGCTAACTATGGTTTGAAAATATTTTTCCCATTCTTATGTTTCCTTTGCTGTGCAGAAGCTTTTTAGTTGGATCTAATCAAACTGCACTGATTTTTATTATTCTCTTCGCTCTACTGACTTAGGGCGGGTCTGCTGTTGCTTTTCTAGTTCCTTTCAATGTGAAGTTACTTTTGTTCATTAAGATCCTTCTTTTTTCTAAATGTAATGTATGCACTTATTCTATATACTTCCCTTTTAGAACTACATTTTCTGCATATCATAAGTTTTGATATGTTGTATTTTCATTTTAATTTGCCTCAAAATACATTTGATTGCCCTTTAGATATCTTCTCTGACCAATTGATTTTTCAAGAGTATATTTAGTTTGAATATATTTGTGAATTTCCCAATTTTATCCAGATACTAATTTTTAGTATTATACCTTTCAGATCCAAAAAGATACTTTAAATTATTTCAATCTTCTTAAATTTATTGAGACTTATTTTGTGGCCTAGGATATGACCCATCCTGAAAAATGTCCTGTGAGACATTCTTGAGTCTCAAGAACTTGAGAAGACCATGTATTTTGCTCTTGGAGGAAATATTCTATCTATGTCTGTTAGGTCCATTTGGCCTATCATATTTGTCAAATCTACTATTTTCTTATTGATTTTTGTCTGCATAAATGATACATTATTGAAAATAAGATATCAAAGCCCTCAACCATTATTGTATTGTTATCTTTTTCCCCGTTATTTTGTTAATATTTGCTTTATATATTTAGGTGTTCCATATTTTATATATATATATATATATATATATATATATATACACATTTATATTTATATATTTTTACAATTGCTTCATTTTCTTGATGAACTGATCCCATATCATTATATAGTGACTTCATTTGTCTCTTTTGATAGATTTTGACTCAAAGTCTATTTTGTCTTACATGAGGACAGCTATTATTGCTCCCATTTTGTTGTCATTTGCATGGAATATCACTTTTCATCATGTTATTTTCAGCTTATTTATGTCCTTACGGCTAAATGAAGTCTCTTATAAATAGCATATATTTGACCCTTGTTTTTATTTATGAATGCAGCCATTCTGTGTATTTGGATTGTAAAATTTAATCAGTTTACCTTTAAAGTACTGATTGACAGACTTACTATTGCCATTTTAATTATTTTCAGACTATTTGCAGTTCCTTTGTTCCTTTCTCTCTTAGTGTCTTCTTTTGTGATTTGTTGATTTCCTTTTGTAGTGATGTTTTAATTCCTTTCTCTTTCCATGTTAATTTTTATTAAATAGTCTTTTAAGATGATGGAGAAAACATTTTTGAAAGAGTAATGGACGTGGACATTTAGTATAACTTTTTATATACAGAGAAATTAATACTTAAACACAGTAGGAATATAGTATATCCACTCAATGCAATACTCTCCAGCTATAAAAATAAAGTCTTCAGAGATTTAATTTATTAAAAATCTCATTATTCTCATTTAAAATGGCATATACCAATCCCTAAGGGCATGGGAGGAGTTATAAAAATTATTCTCTATCCTCATGGAAGGAAAGTTTGATATTTGAGGACATTACTGATTGTTGACCATTCTGCTAGAGGTACAGATTTGGTTATGGCCAAAGAAAAAGACAATTCTGACATTTACATGGAAGATTCAATTCTTTGAATTTCTTCACTTCACTCTTAAAACTCTTGTTTCTATAAATTTTCTCTTTAAAAGTAGAAAATGAGTGGTGTAGGGGTAAAGGACAAAGTGAAAAAACAAGTCCTGTTATTCTAATCCTAAACCAGAGGGACTGGTTTGCCACATGTAGAAAACTGGACCTGCACCTCTCACCACTTATAGAAATTGACTCTTGCTGAATAAAAGATTTAAATTTAAGACACAAAATTATAAAGACTCTAGAAGAATGTGTAGGAAAAACTCTGCAATATTGGCCAAGGAAAATATTTTATAAATATGACCCATTCGGCAATTGAAGCAACACCAAAAATAAATAAACGGGATATGCTCAAACTAAAAGTTCTGTTCAGCTAAGGGCACAACAGTTAAAGCAGACAACCTTCAGAATGGGAGAAGATATTTTCATGCTATGAAACTGACAAAAGGTGGGTACCTAGAATCTACAAAGAACTGAAATTAATCGATAAGAAAAGAGCAAAGAATCCCATTTGTAAGTGGTCCAGAGTCATGAACAGAACCTTCTCTGAAAAGAAAGGCAAATGACCAACAAACACATGAAAAAAATGCTTATGATTCCTAATCATCAGAGAAATACAAATCAAAACCACTTTGAATTGTAACTTAACCCCAGTGATATTAGCCCACATCACAAAGTCCCAAATCTACAGATGCAGGTATGGTTGTGAACAGAAGGGAACACTTTTACATAGCTGGTGAGATTGCAAACTAATACAGCCTTTTTTGAAAGCAGTACGGAGAATCCTTAAAGAGTTCAAAGTAGCCCTTTCATTTGATCCTTCCATCCCATTACTTGATAGCTACCCAGAAGAAAAAAAAATCATTTTATCATTAGGACACTTGCATTAGAATGTTCATTGTAGCTCAGTGCACAATTGCCAAGATGTGGAATCAACCCAAGTGCCCATCAACACATGAATGAATTAGTAAACTGTGGTATATGTATACCATGGGATACTATTCAGCCATAAAAAGATGGAGACTTTACGTCTTTTGTATTAACCTGAATAGAGTTGAAGAAAATCCTCTTTAGTAAAGTATTACAAGAATGGAAAAAGAAGTATTCAGTGTATTCAATACTATTATGAAATCAGTAGATGAACAACTACATGCCCACATGAGAGAGAAACACAATTAAATACATGTGAGGGGGGAAAGAATGGAGAGATGAAAGGTGGGAGGGGAGCGATGTGTGTTCACCTAATGGGCACAATGTAAGGGTACACAGCACGCCTCTGGGTGAAGGGCTCAACCGCATTTTGTTCTCTCCCTAACAAATGCAAACAATGTAGCCTAATTGTTTGTGTTTTCATATTGATCTGAAAAAAAAAAAAAAAAAGAACAGAGGGACTGACATAGACCCTTACTGTTAATCAGATATAGTCAAATTTACTAAAGATGGAGTTATATAAAGAGATTTGGACTTAAAGCCTAATAGTAATAACAAGAGTAGATGTTTGAGGTTTGGGAAATTTGTGGTCCCGGCTTCCTTTCAATCTCATGCATGATATGTTTCTATATAAAAAATCAGTGTACCAAACAGCATGCATGACGCAAATGGAATATATCAAAGATGCAATGAATATAATTTAAAGCATTAATTGGGGTAATCTCTGATTGGAGAAAACCTAAATAGCTTTTTTTTCCCTTGAGGATTTTCTATAATGTTTTTTTAAATCAGAACAACTACATATATGCACATTGATACACAAAAACACACATGCCCACAAAATAAAAAATAAGTAGGGTGGAGTATAGTTCAGGCTCTGTGGTATAAATTTCAAGGAAAAATCAAAAAACTTAGTTCAAATATATTAACTACTTCTGCAGGAAAATGATGTGCTTCCCATCTGCTTGAATATTAGTTTAGATCAGCATTCATATTTTGTGGTGACTCCATACAAAGGGTCTACTTAGAATTTCTATACAAAGCTGGCTCATTTTTTAGGGTCTGCCCAACTCTACATGCTTATATGAAAGGGCTGCTTGGTTCCTGCTCAAGGGTGAGATCAGCCGCTCACTGAGCAAAGATAAAGATCCGTTTGCTTGGCTCGGCTCCCTCAGGGCCAGTGATACCGGAACTGGGAGCCAGCATGTCAGGAGAGCCAGCGATTTCTCCATTCCTCACCTTGGTGAAGCCAAATGAATTCTTTTGGTTTCATTCTGAGGGGCAGGGTAGCAGCAGCCCTATATACTGAGAGAAAATTAAGCTGGCCCATTGCGGCAATAGATAATTGTCCCGATGTCACCTCCTTCAGTGCCTGGGGGTATTTGTAGCCAGATTCTTGAGCATAGGGATTTCTATCTCTAAACTCCTGCCCAGTAATTCTGTCCTTTCTCTTTTCAGAAAGGGGTCTCAGTTGAGCTACTGCTATAATTCTGCACAAAATCCTAACCCTCTAGTCTCCAGATGAAAAGCTGAAAATCGAGAGAAAAAAATAGAATGAGAAGAACTGGACCTCTTTCTATCTCATCCCTGAAATATTCTGGTCTATTCCCAGAAGTGTATCCTACTAGTGCCAGACATGGTTCTGAGTGTTCAGTAACTGTTATTTTTGGTGCTCAGAAATTCTTGGGATTATAAATCCATGATGTGTCTGAGATATGTGGGCAAGGGTGGAATACAATGGGCATTGCTTTACACACTCAGACCCGCCCCAGCCTCCTGAGGAATCTCTAAATCAAGCGATGCCATTCGTCATTGTAAATAAGTTAGTAGCAATTAATATATAAGGCTACTTCTCTCTCTCTTTCCCTCTCTTTCTCGCTTCCCAGAATGTGGATAAACAAGTTCGTTACTTGAAGCTTTGTTTACCAGAAGATTTTCTCTCACCACTATCTTTCAGCACTACACCTCAGTAGGATTTAGTGCAGCAGCAATTCACTTTGGGCTTGTGTCAACATACCCAGCCAGCCCACACATGAAATAATCTCACATGGCTCTTTCTCTCCTCCATAAACTGGTTATAAAGAACTTCTCTGCTCCCATGAATGTCAGTTGGGAAATAGAAATGGGACACCAGTGGTGGGCATCATAGGGCTTTGTAACACCCACATATGTGGCTTCCTTCTGCCCTCTGCCCTTGCTCAGGCAAGTTTCCAGATTTATCTATCTCTTTCATTTTATGCTGTTGGGCCCACTCAAACTTTTGACTTGACTGGGTCTGAAAGAAACCATCTAATGGTTATTAGTCTGGCTTCATGGCCCCCATAAAGAGGGCCCAATAGTGTACCAAGAAGTTATTTTTCAAATGGTAAAACCCTGGTGTATCTTTTCTCGGGCACTCCAGAGTTCTATGTTGTCATTCTGCTGCTGGACCTTGTCATAAGTGCCAAAAAGCATTTTTTCCAGCATAGATACCTTGAATACCACCAAGTCTGTCAGGTTGCATCAGCCAAGGAGAAGAGCTGCTTGCACCATAGCCAAGGTCTACATCAAAAGATTTTCCTGGCCTGAACCCCAAAGCTGGAAGTATCTGTGTCACTCAAAAATGGTCAGAGCAGTGCTCCTAAGAGTGACATATGTTGGCTCTAGAACCTGCAGAGGCCAAGAAGGCATCATGCTTCTTTTTTTAGTCATGAGAATTTTGAAATGTAGTAATTTGTCCTTTATTTTGTGTTGGTAATGTCCTAGTGTGCCTCTGAATACTGAACCCTTAAAAAGTTAACTGACATACCAGGATTCTGAACCTTTGGTTTATCTCCCACATGTGTGTCTTACCATGACATCCAAAATTCATTCCACTTCATGCTCATCTAGTTTTACTAATATGATGTCATGGATATATGGGTCAATGTAATTTTTGATGAATGTCTACGATGGTCTGGGTGTGTCCCCCAAAACTTGCATGCTAGAAACTTAATCCCTAATGCAGCATTGTTGGAGACAGAGTCTGAATAGAAGTGTTTAGGGCATGAGTGCTCCTCCCTTATGAATTCGTGGGCATGGGTTCTCTCTCTCTTGCTCTTTTGCCGTTCAGTGATGCAGTGTCCATTCCTTTTTTGCTTTTCCACCTTCTGTCATGTGAGACACAACACCCTCATAAGATGCCAGCACCTTTATCTTATATTTCTCAGGCTCCAGAACAGAGTGACTAAATACCTGTTCTTTTATTAATTGCCCATCCTGTAGCACCCCCTTATAGCAGAACAAAACAGACTAAGACAATTTCCAAATAATGTAGGTGCCTTAGAACTATAGTACCCAGAGAGCAGGCAAGTTAACACAGACTAAGGCAAAACTGTGAAGTGTATATATAATGCTGTAAATCTCAAATAAAACTGTGCTTGGTCCTCCCTCTTCATTGGGAGAGAAAGTAATTAATTTTTCATACACCAGGTCACCTATGAAGTACAAAAAGCCACATTTATCTGCATTACTAAAGACACCACAACTGACATAAGAGTGGTAATTGAGGGTATGTCCTGGGTGAATTTGAAATAGTCGATTGTTATGTTCCAAGGTGTTTTTTATGTAGCGTGCACTGGCAAATGAATGTATTTTGTGGACCACAACTCAGACAATTCTTTAGGTCTTCAAGGGTGGCAATAATCTCTGTCATTCACCCCCATATGCACTGGTGTGTCTGACTAAACTGCCTTGGTTGGGGATAAAGGGGTTGCAGTTTCAGAGACTTCCAGTTAGTCCCCCTGCCCCACTAGCTTTACCTATTGGCCAAGAAACAAAGATAATATACTGTTAAGTATCAGGGAGGTCATTATGTTTTCAGTGACTTGAAAAAATGACCACTGATAGTGTTCGTAGAGCCACCGTATCTATTTTCAGCTGTACAAACCCAAGACTCCACTATGACAGGAGAACTTTAATGACATCTTGAGTCCCTGGGTATAAATGTTAATGCAATACCTGTTAAACCCATGTTTAATGTTTCCCTTTACTAATGTATGGTTAGCAAAGTAAATGGCAATGGGTTCTTTTGGGAAAGGATTGGATGAATCACAGTCATTGATACATGGTGTTGCAAAACTCTTCTTACTGCAGACTGGTCCTCTTCTTTAGCCAATGGGTAAAGAAGTGAAATCGTGCTAACATTCTGAATCTGAGTAAGGAATTATTACTTTTCATTGAGGTGACTTCTTTACACTTCCTAATCTTTCACTTGTTTCCTTTCCTTTTGATTATATGCTATATTGAAACAGTACTCGTTGGCTACCTTGTATTTTGCTCCTACCTACTCCATGTTTCATACCTTTCTGTGGGTCAGGTTATGCTGGTTGCCACTCATGTCGGTAATTGTGTCTATCTGAATTTCTGATGAATAAGAATCATCACTTGGTATTTATTTATTTATGTGAGGTGCATTGTTTTCATTGCTATTATGAAACCATGGCTTTTGGGACCATCAGCCTTGACCTATAGAGGAAAGGCATGACTGAGCTTTTGAAAGATTCCTATTCCTTATTGTTTTGTTTAAAAGGATGGATTTGGAATAGATTTTTTTGTATAGACAAAGGACATGCTGATGAATTAGACTTGGGAAATGGGCAAGAGAATGATGAATGTCCAGTACATTGTAGGCTTAGTCAATGAGTGTGTGATTAACCATTTACCATGAAGTGGAAAATGGAAGAAGAGCAGACTTGGGGGAGGAGAAATTGGAGGAACCTGGAAAATTGCACATATAAAATATATTTTTTGACTTGAAGATATAACTTTGCATATAACCTGCTATATTCAGAAATTTATTTTTGGTTTTCCTGGCTAGCTTGGCATGATATTAGGTAAGTGATCATCTGCCTTTAATCCTAACTTGTTTACCAGAGCCTGAGTCAGAATCAAACCAACATCTGGTGTGGTAAAACACATGGTGAAGGAGCAAGTTGTATGCTCGGTACTCTTCCAGTTCTTCCCTTTCTCTGTATGCCACGAGGCTCTGTTTCTTGGGCTGCTGGAAGCAGCTGCATTTCAGAATTTAACATTGGCATGAGGAGACATTTTGAGAAGAAGATGTGGGAAGAAGGTGCCACCATTGCCATCGTAAATCATGGGCTTTCAAGGAAAGTAGATGAGACATAATCCTGGGGAGAACACTCAACTGGAAATGTTATTCAGGGCTAGAAAACCCGACCTTCTCTGCTTCCCTTATTACTGGGGTGGATAGTTCTCACTGCACTACTACAGCTTTCCTGAAAGAATTAACCATCCAATGCACTTGCTAGCTTGTCAGCAAGCTTTACTCACACTCTGTGAGGGTGACTGAGCCAGCTGCCTTGCTAAGAGTCTGGCTTATCATGTTGGGGAGCCAGAAGTGGTTACACCATTTTACAAATGGGAAAATGGTGTCTGTGGGGAGGGGGGGTGAGGACAACTTTCTTTTTGTTGTTGTTGTTAAATTCATGTTGAAAAATGTCACTAAGCCTATAAAAGAGGGGTGCTGGCCAATTTTTGGATCAATTACAGGGATATCTGCTCTATGACAGAAAGACAAGCAGAGATTGACTCTGGCAGCACCTGGATCTATTGGCATGCTGAAGAAATGATTGCAATAGGACCGAAAAGAAGGTACTGCAAGTGGAAGTGGATTGTAATGGTCCAATGGTCCAAATCTCCACTTCTGAAAGGTTCATTTGAACTCATTTATAAAAGATTACACAGGAAAGATCCTTTGCTTGAAGCTCTTTTAGTATTCCCCAGTCTTATTATTGACAACTTCCTCAGATAAAATGCCACTTCCATTCAGGATACACTGATTTCAAGAATAGTATTTTTATTTTTATTATTTATTTATTTGCACACAAAGCTCTCATTTGGGAGACACTGGAGATTTGGGCCTTAGCCTCCTCTGACATATTGACTCTGTCTACACTTGGCAGTTCTTACATCATATGAAGGCGCTTTCTAATTCAAAAACACTCAACAGGGAAATTCTCCAAATCAGTCAAACCTTTTTGCTTAAGTTTTCTGAGATGGTTACTATGAAAGAACCATTCTCCAAAGATAAAGACCAAAATCAATACATTGGGAAGCAGAAATATAAATAGCAGCTAAACACTAGGTTTGGGACAGTTAGGATTGGAAGAAAACTTTCTTCCTTATATGCAGTGCTATTTATGTTTTTTGCAAGGATTATCATAAATAATTACAAACTGAGAAGCAATTAGGTCAAGAAATGCATTATTAAAAAGAGTTTATATCTTTGAAGGTATGGTAGGGAAACTAATGCTCCCCAAAGATGTCCACATCCCAATCTCTCAAATATTACTCTGTTCCCTTTCATGGCAAAGGAAACATGGCTGATATGGTTGAGGTAAAGGACCTTGAAATTATACTGCATTATACAGGTGGGCCCAACTGAATCACATGAGCCCTCAAAAACAGAAACCTTTCTGGCTGTGTCAGAGATAGGTGTGACAGTGGAAGAGGGTCAGAGAGATGTTGGGTTACTGGTTTCGAATAAGGAAGAAAAGGGTCATGAGCCAAAGAATGCAGATGGCTTCCTGAACCTGGAAAAGGCAGTGGAGTAGACTTACCCCGAGGACTTTCAGAAGGGAACACTGCCTTGTGACACCCAGTGAGACCTGTGTTAAACTGCTAAGCTTCAGATCTATGAGATAATAAATCTATGCTCTATGAGCTGCTAAATTGTTGATATTTTGTTACGGTGGCAGTAAACTAATGCAGAAGGATGGCATCTTTGAAGAATTTTACTGTAACTCTGAAAATCTTTGACATACCCGAATACTGCACAATCATCAGGAGGCTAAGCACAAGAATGTAGGCATGCATAAAATATTTAGTTGTATTTCTAATTCTAGAAATGATCCTATGCAGTGTAAAAATTCTGAAAAATGCGTTAAGATAAATGAAAAAAAAATATGTATACTCAAAATCTCAATATTCTGTGAACTACTTTCAAAATGTTGTTATAGTCCTATTAAAATTCTTTTCTAATAGTTTAATATATAAACACGAACACATATACACTCAGTAACTGAAATTTTATTGCGCATAAGTAAGAACAATGATAACCAAACCTAGTTAGCATCTCCACTCTGCTTCAAGAATGGTGGATTCCATGATTTGTAAAGCCTTTGTTTTCCTGAGCCCCTTGATGAGTTTGTGAAGGAATTTGCAACCTATGTAGCCATCAAGTTAGCAACTTGGCAGCCACCCTGGGCATCTCCCACAACCTCATTCCTCATCTCCAATTTGTCATCAACCTCTGCCAACATTATTGCCTTAAGATATTATGTGTCCTCACTTTTCCTTTCTATTTCTGTCACCACCACCACTTTTGTCTTAGCCACCACCATTGTCCACCTGGACCACCACATTAACGTCCTATGCTCTGCCATTCAGGTGCCCAAAATATTCATACCAAAATATTCCAAATTTCTCCAAGTATGATTTGCATCTTTTCTGTCTCTCTCTTTCTCTGAAAACTTTTGAGGAAATTTAAAGAAATTTTGGTCTGGATCACTGGGCACAGCAAGGAGACAATGTGAGAATTAATTTTGAGGGGATGTTAGCCAGAGATGCCCTGTTGAAAATTGGGTTGCACAGTCTTCTGTTTTTCTTTTTTCTTTTTTAACTAACTGTTATGTGGTGAGGATTTTTATTCTTCTTATGAGAAGTTTTTCAGGTGAAGTAAATAAATTAAGAAAGACATTGGAAGTTGGCATGATCCACAGAATCGTGAAAGGGTAAATAACAATGGAATCTGTATCTTTTGTCAAAACAAATCCTGGGACTCTGCAGCTGCTGCGGTTGCTGGGATTCGTGAAAACCATTTTGCTCATGGAAGTGTCTCTTCTTCTCTCCAAAATTAAGAGCTCATTCATTAAGAGCTTAAGCTATTCCAAGTACTGTGACATTTGGAGACTATCAGAATTAATAAGAAAAGATAGGTAACTCCAATCTTTGTTATTCTGCAAAAAAGGAGGCTAGGTCTACACGTGCCACTTTTTTAAAGAAGCTTGCCCTGCAGAGAAGACAAGGCACTAGGGAAAGTTATTAGGGAAAAATTCTGCGTCCCAGGAACACTGGATGCCTTCCTGCTTCAGGAGCAGTTGGAACTAGAAGCAAAGGGTAAAAACTACAAATGAGGTGTTGAGAGTCACCCATGCTGACAGTCACCCATGCTGAGGGTCACCCATGCTGATGGTCACTGTGCCGAGGGTCACCCGTGCTGATGGTCACTGTGCTGAGGGTCATCCGTGCTGATGGTCATCCATGCTGATCGTCACCCACGCTGATGGTCACCTGTACTGAGGGTGACCCATGCTGATGGCCACTGTGCTGAGGGTCACCCATGCTGATCGTCACCTGTGCTGAGGGTCACCTATGCTGATTGTCACTGTGCTGAGGGTAACCCATGCTGATGGTCACTGTGCTGATGGTCACCCATGCTGATTGTCACCTGTGCTGAGGGTCACCCACGCTGATGGTCACTGTGCTGAGGGTTACCCACGCTGATGGTCACTGTGCTGAGGGTCACCCATGCTGATGGTCACTGCGCCGAGGGTCACCCATGCTGATCGTCACCTGTGCTGAGGGTCACCTGTGCTGACAGTCACCCATGCTGAGGGTCACCCACGCTGATGGTCACTGTGCTGAGGGTCACCAATGCTGATGGCCACTGTGCGGAGGGTCACCCATGCTGATGGTCACTGTGCTGAGGGTCACCATGCTGACAGTCACCTGTGCTGAGGGTCACCCATGCTGATGGTCACTGTGCCGAGGGTCACCCATGCTGATCATCACCTGTGCTGAGGGTCACTGTGCCGAGGGTCACCCATGCTGATCATCACCTATGCTGAGGGTCACCCGTGCTGACAGTCACCCATGCCGAGGGTCACCCATGCTGATCGTCACCTGTGCTGAGGGTCACCCACGCTGATGGTCACCCATGCCGATCGTCACCTGTGCTGAGGGTCACCTATGCTGACAGTTACCCATGCTGATCGTCACCTATGCTGAGGGTCACCCATGCTGACAGTCACCCACGCTGATGGTCACTGTGCTGAGGGTCACCCATGCTGATCGTCACCTGTGCTGAGGTTCACCCATGCTGACAGACACCCATGCCGAGGGTCACCCATGCTGATGGTCACCCATGCTGATCATCACCTGTGCTGAGGGTCAGCCATGCTGATCTTCACCTGTGCTGAGGGTCAGCCATGCTGATGGTCACTGAGCTGAGGGTCACCCATGCTGATTGTACCCTGTGCTGAGGGTCACCCATGCTGATGGTCACTGTGCTGAGGGTCACCCACACTGATGGTCACCCATGCCGATCGTCACCTGTGCTGAGGGTCAGCCATGCTGATGGTCACCCATGCTGAGGGTCAGCCATGCTGATTGTCACCTGTGCTGAGGGTCAGCCATACTGATTGTCACCTGTGCTGAGGGTCACCCATGCTGATTGTCACTGTGCTGAGGGTCAGCCATGCTGATAGTCACCCATGCTGATGGTCACTGTGCTGAGAGTCACCTGTGTTTTTCGTCACCCATGCTGAGGGTCCCTCGTGTTGAGAGTCACCTGTGCTGATGGTCTTGCAGCCCATTTGTCCAGGACCCATTGACCTGATGGGTGTAGTCCTTAGTAATGTTAAATTTTAATTGATTTATCCTAATCTTGTTTCAGAAAAGGTTTATGGCTGTCTGTAAACTATGTAAGTTACAATGTGGTAACATTTACTGTATCAGGTGAAAAATTAAACAGAGAAGGATCAGGGGTGATAAAATGAAATGAGTAACAAAGAAGAGAACAGCACTTCCCTAGGACACTTTTGAATTCCGAAGCACCAAACTCTGCCAAGGCATCACCTGTATCAGGTGCTGATTTAAGCTGTGATAAGAATAGGTAGGAGGGCTCAGGCCAGCAGTCGAGGCCTCTGTATTTTGGAAGGCTCCCAGGTCGGCAGATTCCTGCTCTGTCTATTCCCCACGCATTTTGCATCGCCTCTTTCAAAAATTTCATCATACTAATAGTTACTTGTGTAGTGTCTATTTTTTGTATTTAACCATAAGCTCCATAAAATTAGTTTGAAAGGCTTACTAATGTCATTCCATCCCCTACCATAGAGACTGGAATTTAGTAGTTACTCATTGTTTTTCCCAGTTCAAGCCAGGAAAAAAAAGAAAAAACAAGATAAACATAGGGGAGAGTTAAAGTGGATTTGAACAGAGCTGGGAATAAAATTTCTTTTTCAAAAACGACACTTCATGGCTATATAGCCTGCAATCATGTGGATGGTGCTACACTATGTCTAAATAATCTATCTTTGGACAGCTTGTTTATTTCCATAGTGCTGTGCTGAGTATCTTCACAAGTCTTTACTACCACTGCGTTTACACTGGATTTCTAAGGTGAAATCGTTGTGTTGAATATACGAACTATTAGAAATAAATTATTGCCTTTTTTTCAAGGAGTAAACTGCCTTATAATTGTAGCTGGTTGTTTATACTCTGTCTTTTGTTATTCAGCATTTCCCCTTCAGGGATAATTTTAATCCAGTGACTTTCCAGAAATCACTGCATATTTACAGAGTCCCTGGCACTGCACACCCACCCTCCCAGCTTTATACCCAGCAACATGACACACTTGAGTGGGCATAGTCCTGGCCCTCTCCTCAGATGACCATATCCTAACCCCAGAGTCTGTAACTCTGTGATGTTGCAAGGAGAAGGGGCATTAAGGTTGCAGATGGAATTAAGTTTGCTAATCAGCTGACTCAAAAATAAGGAGATTATCCTGCATTAGCCAGGAGGGTTCAATGGAATCACAAGGGTACTTATCAGTGAGAGGCAGTGTCAGAGTAAGACAATATGAAAAAGATTTGAATGGTCATTGCTGGCTTTGAAGATGAATAAGGGACATGGGCCAAGGAATGCAGGTGGCCTCTAGAAACTGGAAAAGGCAAGGAAACAGATTCTCCCCTAGAGCCTCTCACATGAACCAGTGCTGCCAACACATTGGTTTTAGTCCATCGAGACCCAGGTTGGACTTCTGACCTCTAGAACGTAAGATAATAAAGGCATGTTGTTTTAAGCCACCAAGTTTGTGGTAATTTGTCACAGCAGCCACAGGAAACTAACACCACACCCTTCAGCTTCCGAGGCCTCTGTTCTGCCTAGCCTCACCTATGCCCTCTTTTTCTAGGAAGAGAACACTTCTCCCATTTCAACAGCAAGTACTCAGCCAATTATCCATGCTGCTACACCATCTGCTATGTGGCTACGTCCCTTAAGACAGGACATAAAAATGAATACAGAGGCATGGGATCGGCAGGTCTAAGCTCAAAACTCCAATTTGAATTTACATGTATTGATTTCTGACCAGAAGATCACACTGAAATTGACAAACACCAATCCTTGGCCACAGCTCCATTCCTTTGGCTCTAGTCCACAGCTTTGCCTCCTTTGATAGAAGCTAATCGGCCCTAATTCTCCAAAGGAGAGAACAATTTATTAGCACATTTTAAAATCTATTTTAGAAGCGTGGTTTCTCTCCCTCACAGATTCCAAACTGAAAAGTCCGTACATGTTTTTAAATATAAGCAGCTGACTCGAGCAAAGCAGATGACCTTGAACAAGGTGATTGTTTAGCCAATGCTTATTGTATCCTTTCTGTCAACAAGTCCCAAGAAGAGGATCAGGCACCGAGTCTCACTGGGAAACAGATTATTCTTTTATGGGACTCTTGCTGCAAATCCCTGTGAATTCTAACAATCCGTCTTGAGCAGCAACTAAAGTATAGAATTTAACAAACGCGCATAGGCCTTGCCTAGGAGCAATGCTCGTGGTTCCAGGGCTCAGTCAGCGGTGCTGGTGTCAGACTCAGACTCAGCTCATGTTTGGTGAACACCCCGTGTTCTTTCTATTGTATACAATCCCCATCTCTCAGAGATTAGATGATGGAGGTGGGGAGCACATGCATAAAGCCAACCTAACCCAATGGCCAGCCCCAACTCTAAGTCCTCTGAGCCTGATATGGGGCAAGAAAGTGTCACTGCTCACCAGGGGAAAGAAAGCATAAGTCTCAGCAGCTGAGGAGGTGAGGGGCGCCAGGGAGGGAAAGGACATGATGATTTGCAAGGGGGAAACTGATTCTCCAAATTCAGCTACACGGAGGAAAATCATACAAATATTTTAACACTCACAAAGGGAAGATTTAAATAGGTGAGACTAGAATCAAAGAATTAGAGAATTGAAGAGGACTTCGTACAACATCCAATTCAATTTCTCCCTTTGAAGCATAGAAAACTAGGGGTAGGAGATACTAAGGTTCATGGCCATAATCCCACATAACATAATCTTGGAGGAGGAACTAAGGCCTCACACATTTTGGGACAATTTTTTTTAAACATGATTTCTTCTGTTCTAAAGGATTACTGTTTTATATAATAAAACTGTATAATCTGTCGATATAACGTTCTTATCTTTTAATGGAAAAATGTCATTTCTTTACTGTATGACATGCTATTAAAATGACTAAAATAATGTAATACAGCCCTTGTGAATTTTACAGCCGCTTATTTACAAGGCCCAGAGTAACGTTGTATAAAAAGACTTTCTTTGTCTGCATAAGTGGAATCCTTCGACTGTAGTCTTTTTTCAAATAAACGATTTTTGTGAAAATAATAGGTAGGTCATATATTTAAAGACGTATTTCTTTTATCATTCATTAAAGAATAAACTACTGCTATTAAAGAGGATGAAATGGTGACTGAAGAAAGCATTAAGATTTTGTTTCCAAAGCACCCAAATGACCAATAACTTCATCCCCACTCCCTATGCCTGGCACTCACAAACGTACAATGAGGGCCTTAAGTCAGAATAAAGAACAGGCAATCCTACAGCAGTTTTTGAAATGACTCAAAGTGTCCATTTGTCTTCATAAGTTGCCTCCAAAAATCTTTCACCATCGATGCATTCATTGATCCTTACGAAGGCTTTTGATGGCTTATAATTGGAGGCAGCTAAAATAACACAAGGACTATGAAGAGTAAAGATAAGAACCTTGCATGGTACACTCTATTCTGGTAAATTAAATTTGATGCAATTAGCAGCTGAGTTTTCTGATAATTTTGATTTATATATGCACATTAGAAAACTTCATCTTCTTTAAGTATAGGACATAGAGTTTGTAAAACAGAAAGTTTATGGCAATTCCCATTAAGCTGGATGGCAAAGGTTGTTCAGGTTGATGAGGCAATACATTTTAAGTTCCTCATAATTCTAATTTCCAATACTATATTACTTCCTTTAAGTTTGATGAACCTTTGGACTAAGAGGAGTTTCATGTTCCAGGTTCCAGTTCATTAGTAAGGGGTCCTTTCAGAAGTCTGTGGTATCACAGAAGCCTAAAGATTTTGGTGAAAGGATTTTCTTTAATCTGGGCAATTTTTATAATCAGAACTTTCCCAGGATGGCAATATCCTTTGCCTTTTCTTTCTGTGGTTAACAGAGTTTTGAGAACCTACCTACGGGAATAATTCTCTGCCATCAGAATGGTCAGGGCCCATTTATTAAGAGGCTGCTTTCTGAATTCCTTGGCTTGGAAATAAACTGTCCTAAATTTGATGCCTTTGAGAATTGTTATCTTTTAAGTAATCAGCCTAATATCTGTTTTTGTTCATTTGGGTCTACGAGAGATAGCAGGCAGTTCCTTTTCTTCCAGATCACGTTCATTCTCTCCAGATAAAATAGGAAACAGTATTTTGCATTAATGTAATTAAAATAATTACACACGGACTCTTACCACCTAGTAAAAAGTAGATCAATAGCAAGGAACTCTGGCCCCTGGCCCTGTTCAAAGCTCAATATATTTCTATGCAGTGCTCAACAGCATTTTACATTTTGCTCCTAATAATTCGATGATAATGTGGAATTATATCACTCTCCAATTTGAAAATTACACATACACCATTTGCTGTAGTTTTGGGGGTGTGCATGGATGGGTGTGTAAGTGTGTGCATGTCCACATCAAGCATGCATATGAGTATGTGCACTTGAATAAATGTATATGCCTGGGGTTCTGCACATTCTTGCATACCTGGTCATCCAGGTTAAAGCATGAAGTAGGAAGCAAGCTGGCAATACCAGCAACAGCGAAGAGGGTTCTTGACGTCCACTCAGGAAGGAATTCAAGCGCAGGATTGCAACCAGGAGAAATTCGAACATGAAGTATAAGCAGAAGCAGATAGATTTATTGAAAGGAAAGCACACTCTTTTAGAAAAAGTAAAAGAGCAGATTGCTCCAGTGAGGAGCAGGGCCACCCCAGTGTTAATGTCTGTCCTCTGATGCTACTCCCCGATAATGTGCTAAGCTGGGGGTGTAATAGTCATCGCTTTTCTGGGAAGAGGATGGAGACTTCCTAGAATCAGGAATTCTCCCTTTTCTTGACATTACGGGGTGTCTCTGAGAACCGTCAAGGCACCCACGCCATGCTAATGAAGATCATTTGGGGACACTGTTGCCTCAACTGTGTCTATGCACTAGTTAAAGGCATTCCCCTTCTGCTTCAGATAAGAATGTTGCAGTCAAAACAGAATAACGAGCAGGGACCTGCCATCTACATTTATCTCAGCTAAAGCATAGTCACATTCTCCTTGCTCTTTTATCCTGTTGGCCACTTTCTGACCCCTGCCCTAGCTAACAGCCTGCAGGATGTGTAACTCCGTATGTCACTGAGGTGCTGTTTTTTTAAAATATGTCTTGAAGATCTGAAGTCTCACTAATATAATATAACCCTTACCAGGGGGGATCAGGAGTGAGACTGAGGGCCCTGATTTGATTCCAAGTCACTTTGTGAACTACTAACTTATTTGCTATTTCCAGAAACTAATGTTTTATTTCACAATCCCTTCAATATCCTAGTAAGGCTGCTCTTGTTTTCCATCTCATGAAGGAAACAGAGTAAATATGGAATCCCTAAGGAACATAATTATGTTAAAGACAAAAAAGAGAGAGAGGTCAGAAATGAGAATTCAAGCTCTCTTTGCTCCAAAGTCCCAGTAGTGGTAGGCCGAGTTCTAATTCTTAGAGGGACGGAATCCTGTTTGGCAGGGTCCCGCCCCTGTGGTGCCAGGGCAGGAAGGCACAAGCTCGAAAGTAGACAGCTGAAAAACTCTTTTCTGGGGCATTCATTTCACTTCGATTCCTTTTTTTATTTTGTCTGGATCTTTTTGCTTGGCTCAAAATTTGGTTTTTATTTTGGCACCAGTGACTTATGACTTAGGGATTTTCAGGATATTATTCTAAATATAAGAATGTAGCTTAAGATGTCTCTTCTAAGTTTGGTGGAGATAAAACCCTGGAAAGTTCATAAATAAAATATGCATAGGACGTGTTCTTCAGTCACTGGGAAAACAGATTGTGCTGATGTATTTACGGTCACTGTGTACATTTCTTGACATACGAACCTTACTACAGTAAGTTACAGATGGCAATCACCCACATTAGGAAAAATTCCATAACATATTTATTGGGATAATATTAAGGTAACAAGGTTGGGGGGAAAATGGGAAAATATTAATGAAAGGTAATAAACCATCTTACAGAACAAAGAAAGAAAGAAAATCACAGCAGTCTGAATTTGTAACATGGTGGGCTAAGTAAATGGAATGAATTTTCCTAAAATCTTCTAAAATAGCTGGGTATAATATAAAAACATGAGTTAAAAAAAGTTTGAGTAGTCATATTAATTTCAGACTAAATAGATTGTAATGAAAAAAGTCATTAATAGAATGACACTTTATAACGATAAGACATTTAATTCACCAAGAAGAATTTAAAAATTGTATTTGCTTCTTAATGTAGTGTCATATTTTTAAACCCTAAAGCCACAGAACTACAAGGAGAATTAAAGCCCATGATTTAACTCAGGGCTTTTTTTTTTTTTGAGACAGAGTCTCAAGCTGTCACCCTGGGTAGAGTGCCTTGGCGTTACACCTCACAATCTCAAACTCTTAGGCTTAAGTGATTCTCTTGCCTCAGACTCCCAAGTAGAGCCTGCCACAATGCCGGGGTATTTTTGTTGCTGTTGCTGCAGGTGTCATTGTTGTTTTAGCTGCCCTGGGCTCAGCTCGAACCTGCCAGCCTGGGTGTATGTGACCGGTGTTCTACCCACTGAGCTACAGGCACCACCCAACAGATTTTTAACACATCTCTCACACAACCCGATAGATCTAGCAACAAAATAAATTTATTCTAAGAATGTAGAAGGTTTTTTTTTATTGTTGGGGATTCATTAAGGGTACAAAGAATCAGGTTACACTGATTGCTTGTGTTAGATAAAGACTCTCTTATAATAGTGTTCTGCCCCCCAAAGGTGTACCAGCCCCTGTGACCCCTCGTTCCCTCCTTCCTTCCCTCTCTCTGCTCTTCCCATTAACAGCACAGGTAACAAGATTCAGATAATAGACATATAAGGACGGCTCTACCCAACAATAACAGAGGCCTCACTATTTTCAACAGGTAAAACTTTTATAAAGATTAACCATATAAAGGACTGCAAAGTAAGACTCAATGATGTTCAAATGCTTGGTTAGAAAAACAATACCAAAATAAACCCAGACAGAGAAAGAAGGAAGTAATGCATATAAAAAATACAAGTTTAAGAAATTAAAAAAAAATAAGCATGCAATTGGGGATCAATAAAGCCAAAACTCAGCTCTTTGGAAAACTAGCAGCAAAAACAACCATCACCTTTCTTGCCTCTCATCCCTCCACCATAATGCAATTCGGACTCTGGGGCCAAGGCCACCAACTCATTTTCCACCAGACCTTCTCCTTCTTATTGGTCTTTGTTATTAATTATGTTCTCATCTATTCTTAGAAATTATTTGGTTTCACATCTGTCTCTCACACTGGTCACAAAGCTCTTTTGAAAACAGGGATGAAGATATGTCTGTTATAAAACATGATCTAAAAAATTGGGTTAACTAAAACATGTTAGTCTTGGTGATTTTCGAAGCAAAATCTGCCAAAAACATGTTCATCCCACTTCTTAGTTTTGGAGGGGTGATAATGACCTCTTAATGTTTTTCTCCCACTAAGTGATGTCACACTACATCTGAGAGGCAATGTAGAAGAATAAAAATATTTCAGGACCTTAGAGTCTGAACTACTTAGACTTTATCCCTTTCTGGCTTTCTATCCTTTGGGGTAATTTTAGAACTCTATGTCTCCATTTTCTCAATTTTAAAATGGCACTAATAGTAGTTACCTTGCAAGGGTATTGTAGAGATTACATTAAGCAAAGCCTGTCAAACACCTGGGGTATAGAAGCCGCACAGGAAATGGTATGTATGCAAAATGCATTAATGTGCACAGCTATGATTTAATAAAAAAATCCACTTTACTATGGTTCCAAAGAAATAAACCTTAAAAAGATGTTGCAATATATTAAGGATTTGGAAAATAACGTCATATTCAGTTTGTCCCTAATTTTTATAGTTTTACATGATTTTAAATTTTTTCTGCTTCTGCCCTGTGCTTTATGGCATAAATATTACAAATATTTAACACCACGAAATTCTACTGTTGGTTCTTTAATCATTGCAATTTTTCCTTGCTAGACTTTAATTATATTGTACTTTTTGAACATGATAATGTCGGTTGCTGTTGGATAATGAACTCACTAAGGTTTCTGGAATAGTTTCAAAATTCAGAAGAAGCCATTTTAATCAGAGATCAATGACTCTTCCCATGTACAGTACATTTTAGTTCAGATTTTATAAAATCTCACAAAAGCCTAATGATAGTCATATAGTTTTCTCAAATGCTATTACTTTTCAAAAATATTTCTGACAATCGTTACATTGTTCTCATATTTTTAAATATTTTATTTTAGTTTGTGAAGTAGATATGTAATTCAGTCAGATACAAACTCTCCTAGAAAATCTTACTGTTAATATTTCTCTAGTATTCATTCACAATCCCTAGCAACCATTATGCATCGTTGATGCTCAATAAATACATATTGATTGATAAAGGTCTAATAAGACACCACCTGAACTATAGCAGGAAGGAAAAGGAAGAACAAGGTGAGAACTGGATGGTTGTATATCGAGGAGGAGAGACTGAAATAGATTTCAAAGACTAATTGTTTTGGAAAATTCTGCAAATAACTTTTAAAGTGTGTGCTGGCGTATGATTGCTCATAGGACACTGACAATGGAACATGTAAGCAGAATATAATCCAGAGCCATGAGCAGCCTGATTTAATTTTTTGGTTAGCAGTGGCACAGACTATAAAATATTTATATTCATATTCTAAATATGTAAGCCTGGAGTAAATAAATAATTTACTATGTAGGTGATACATTATTTACAAAGTTATTCTAAGCATATATATTATTTGCATTTTACTGAAAAAAAAACCAGGCTGATGATTTCATAATTTCCAAAATAAAACATAATAAAAAGAATCGACACACCAGCTACAATATAGTGGAATACTTTTCTGCAAAGAAGGAAATAAATGAAGACAGCCCTCAATGCATTAAAAAACCAAAGCCTTCCTTATAGAAAATATTAATTTTACCTGACACCTGAAATGCCCAACCACGAATTATCTGAATTTTCTTTGAAATTTCTGAACTTGGCTTCGGGATTAGAAACTCAGTACCACAGACAGAAACTTAAAAAAAAAATTAATTCCTCAAGGCTTGCCATGACTTCAAAGAAATGGTTTGTTCTTTGGAATTACTCTGCTAGTTTTGAATCCCCAGCAATGTCTTGGAAGAAAGCTTCTTCCTGAATAAACTTGCTTTCTTCTTCAGCATGTTATCTGCTGGCTGGTCAAACAACTCAGACTCATTGCTTGGCAAGCAGGATTCTGAGTCAGAGCCTTTTACGGTCACATCTGCTCTCAACGTCAAGCGAGGAGCCACATCTTCTGGTCTCCCAAACACAGGCCCAGATGCCACCTCCCCATAGCCCGGGGGAGTCAGGTCTCTGAGTGTGATGGAGGCTGCAGATCTGCAACCAGAGTTCCCACCTCCATCCTTGACACATATGATGGATATTAATTTGGGAATTGATAATTTCTCTTAAAGTGACCAAAATACTTACTTCAGCTTCATGGTGAGAAGGACATGGGTTCTAGAAGCAGATATTCCTGGTAGCCCCCATCCCCTAGTTTACCTGGGTGACTTTGGGCAAGTTACTCTATACATGTCTCAGACTCCTCATTCCCAAAATAGTGATAATAATATTACATATCTCATAGGTGGGTTATGAAGATTAAATGAGTAAAAATACAAAAAAAGAGTCATCCCTTATATGCATAAGGATTGTAAGCATTCAATGAATATTAGTTTTTATTATTATTAATAATAAATATTAGTTTTCCCTATTAAATTTTGATCTTATTTAAGAAAGAGATTTCTCTTTATTAACTTTGAAAACTGGCATGACACTTGCCATGATAAATGATCAATAACTATTTTATTGAATGGACAAATGGATATATGTATATATATATAAATGAATTAATTAACACGTGAGCAAATGAAACTGAGTTGGGCAAGTGAGAAGCACAGTTAGCCACAGTGGGTTATTAAGTTCTTGAGAATGTTCAGGGCAACTGACTTCCAGCACGTGAAGAGATGCTGTAACTACCATGCCATATAATTAATAAGGGCTATGATAGGAACATGTCTCTGAAAATTATGTGTTGGAAACTTCATCCCCAATGTTGTGGTCCTCAGAGTGGAGTCTAGTGGGAGGTGTTTGGGTCAGGGCCCCCACCCAGGTAAATGGCTTGATGCCATTTCACAGGACTGAGTCAGCTGCTGCAGGAATGAGCTTCGTATAAAAGGACAAGTTCAGGAGCCTCTTACTCTCTCTCCCTCATCCTCTTTGCTCCTCCACAGTTATCATGCCACAAGTAGGTCCTTGCAAGATGCCAGCACCTTAATGTGTGGCTTTCCTGCCACCAGAACTGTGAGAAATGAATTTTTTTTTCTTTATAAATTACTCAGTCTGTGATATTCTGCTATAGAAGCAAGAAACAAAGAAAATAGCTTAACAACAATTTATGTATCCTTTAACCACAGACCCCCTTGTAAAACTTGAATGAATAAGAAATTAAGTTTTTCCCCTACTTTGTCTAGAAATTAAAAGATATTTTAATATATATTTAAATATGTATTTCTGATATACAGAAATATGTATTTCTGTATATGTATAGTTCTGATATTCTTATGCCATAGGCTGATTCATTTATCTAGAAAATTAAAAAAAAATGGTTCTGTCAGAAGAGAGAATCTCCTAAACTTCTTGGTAATCTTTTTAAGATTTCCTAAGGTTACCTAAGATTCACCGTTGGGTGTTCCTTACAAGCTCCCTTCCTCTGAACCCAGCCAGACTATTGTACAAACCATGTTCCTTGTGTGGCAGGGAGGTTGGCAGCAGGGCTCTTTCCTAAGAATAACCGCATTCACCTCTCTCTAGGAAGTCAAGAGCCACTGTGGTTTCTCAGCCCTTCAGTGGACAATGATAACACTTGTAGCAAAAAATCCTCTGGGAACATGGAGTCTGAGGGTCCAATGGCGGTCGAGCAGATGAGCACTGGTGGAAGCCTTTGGGAAGGAGAGGAGTGGCCATGCTTCTCTCAGGGCTTTCCGTGGGCTGCTCATGTCCCCGGCCCAGGCTTGACCTGCTCCAGTTGCCGCCCTGTGAGTGGGCAGGGTGAGGTCTTCCACAGACCCTGCCCTAGACCTTGGACCCTTGGCCATGTCTGTGTGCAAAACCTGTGTTAGCTGGGGAGGACCGCCATTAGGAGGGAAGATGCAGCTTACTTTGACCAAGGGATACAGTATAGGAGTGTGGGCGGGGAGGGCAGAAGCCAACAGCAAAGAACCTGCCCAGTTGGGCCCAGCAAAGAGACTCTCCTAGCTTTGTCCAGGCCTCAGATCTACATGCACAAGGGTGTCACAGAAGAGAAGCTTTATACATTTCGTCTGTCCTAACATCATTTTTGGCACTTCACTTCATTCCCTGCTTGACGCTTATCGTGTCCTGAGCCTCACAGAGTCAGTGGTGTCATTTTAATCAACTCAGGGCTGGCCAAAAGGGAAAGAGGAATGGATGGAGTGAAGGAGAGGGAGAGAGGCCGTGGGCGGGTGGCAGAAAACTCCACTGGGTGCTGTGCTCAGCGGTGCTCTGTGGATTTTGATGTGAGTTATTTTGTCAAAATACCTCCCTTGGTGAGGAAGTATCTGACAAGAATTTATGTCATTCATTGTGTATTCATTAATAGAGATAATACTTTATGTTACTAAATTATTGAAGATCTAATTTAGAGGTCAAAATCCTCATAGCTTTTTGCCATCTCTTTCTTCTGTTTTTCTCTTGAAAATCTTTGATCTGTAAGAGTTAAAGTGTTAATAATGCTTTTCTTTAAGGAAGGAATGGTTTTTATTTTCTTTTGTGTGCTTTTGTGTACTTTCTAAATATTATACAAAGGACTTCCATCACTTTAGTAATCAGAAAAAAATATTAAAGTACTAATAATGCAAAAGAAAAGCTCGCAATGCATCCCAGGAGCCTTTCTCTGGCTTGCTTTCATGAAAACATTTTCTCTCTGTGAGTCACAAGAAATTGCTAAATGTTTTGCTTTTCTTGTTTCTATTACGTCTATCTCTTTTACATGACCCTCACCTCATATCATTCCTACTTTTCCTAGTGAAATAAGGTTGTTCATGCCGGGGAAAGAGAAGATGCTATTTGTCACCACCATGGAAAACTTCTTCCAGTGTACAGCACCGACTGCTACATCTAGACACTTTCAGCGCCTCTCTCTCTTACCCCCTCTTCCTGGTTAACATTTTGTGCCTGAGCCTGAACTTGAAAGAGGAAGGCCATGTACTTTGCCCCATATCCCCTACCTTGGGTGGCCATGCTAGTCTGGCACAGGATGGATGGAGGTAATGCTTACAGTCATGGTTAGCATTTTCTGCCCTTTGCCGTGATACCTGGGAAACACTTCTCATTCTTGGTTTTGTGAAAGACTAGCTATTATCTCATGGCAACTGAGAACTTTTCATTTTTTCTTAACAATTAAAAGGAAAGAAAACATGCCTCTTCTGTACCCCTTAACTTTCTGTTTTCATTGTCGACTCAGAGTCTGGGCTGAGTTGCTTAGGGGAAGGTTGCTGCATGGTTAAGTTCCTTTCCTGCTTTCTCCTCTGTTGAGTATTTGTTTCTGAATCATTCATTGCCTTTATTGATCATGAAATCTTACTCCTTCCAGTATCTGGGTGTGGCTGTGCCTTAACTGAATCCCAATTTCTTCAGCCCTTCCATTTTTAATTCCTCTCTCTCTTTTTAGAAAAGTATGCAACATTTCTGGATTCTCTCCCATTGAGAGTTTTTACAGATTACAAGGAAGGGATTTCACAATCATGTTTCCAGGATAGAAAGGGAGAAGGGCTGTATTTAGAAGGGGAAAGTTACAGATTTGGGGGACCTAAACATTGCACATTGCAATACCTTGAAACCCCTCTGAGAGAAGACGGTCCTAACCCATGTTTTGGAGCTTTCTGTTGTAGGCCCAGCACGGTTGGAGAAGACCCTCCTACACTTCTTTCTGTTGGAACACTGTTCTCTCACTCACTTGTCTGGCTAATTTCCACTTATCCTTCATCACTCAGCTCCAACACCTTCTTTTCTTGACATTAATTATTCCTTCTTGCCTTAAATCCCATGAATGCCCTTCCCTAGGTCTGTACCTTTTTAGTAAGGTGACTATCCTCCAAACACCCACCATGCCCTCTTTAACAAAGCCCTTATTAGCACCCAGTGTATGTATTGTTTATTTTTTGCCACTAGCCCGTAAGCATATCCAGGAATTTTCAGCACTTTCTTTCCTTTCTATCCTGGACACCTAGCGTGGAGCTTAGAACACAGCAAGATCTTGGTAAGCATTTGTTTAAGGGATAAGTCATTGAGGGTCCTTTTATTGCAGTGTAAAACAGCATAGGACCCATGGTAGGGGACAGATGTCACAGTGTCTTTAAAGTTTCTCCCTGTGATTCAAATGGCCAGTGACACCTTTTTTCTTGTTGGAAATGTGAGATGTCAACAGAGCCTAGTTTTCCTGAAAGTGAAATCCCTCTAGTGCCTCTGGGACTCAGGAGCAAGGGCCCCACCGTGCAAAAGGCTGAATGGCACCACGGTGCTCCTCCTCTCCGGCCGTCAGCCCCCAGCCATCTCATGTAACTTTCATTTTTGTCGTCTTTGTGATTCTTAATCTCTAGTGTTGGCAAGAGGAGGATGAGCAAGAAAAAAGTCTCTGATGTTCCCCGGCAGCTTGGCAGTCACTCACGGCTTTGGGGATCCGGAAATTATCCCACTGTTCTCTGGGTGGTGGCAGAGAGCCAAGTATTTTAGCTCTGAAAAATGAGCTCCGTTGCTGTCTGTGAGCTAACATATGTACTTTGCACACACTCTGGTGTTAACTTTGTGAAGATCGTGTTTCAGAATAAAAATGCCAGAACTGAGCAGGCTCTTTAAGATCATGGTCTCATTTTTCAACAGAAGAAAGTAACAATGAGAGAGGTGAAGCGATTGGCTCAAGGTCAACAGCATTTAGCAACAGAAATAGGAGTGGGCTTAGGAGGCAGATCCTGTGCTCATTCTAAACACCACGTGACTGTCCTTCCCAGCCTGGAGCGTGGCTCACGACCTGGGAGAGGAGAAGGGACTGAATGTCCCTTTACATTAAGAAGATGGGGGATTGGGGGGCATTATTCTGCAAGGACTGGTGTGTGACCTCAAACAGCTGTGGGACCTCTCGTTTTCTTATCTTTGGAGTGGGACTGACAATAACTGCCCTACGAGCTGTTTGGATGACCAGGTGAAATCATGTCAGCACAGGGCCTGGCACACAGCCTTGCCTTCAGGGATGCTCCGTGAACAAGACCCGTTATTCCAACAAGCATGTAGTCCGCGCTGCTCCCATTCCAGCTCCAGAAAGCTTCCCAGGGGCCAATCCTGCAGCAAGCTGCTGGCTGCAGAGCATTTGAGCAGGACAGATTCGAGAAGAGTTTGAGAGCCGATCTACTATGTAAGAAAACAACCAAATTCCCTCAAAGCCTAATTTTTTGCACTGTTTATTAACAGCCCTCTTCCTTCCCATCTCCCCCAGCAATAAATCAGGATCTGACTTGAGGTACAGCTCCGGGTGGGGAAGGCCTCGTGCGTGCGTTTCTGCAGGGGCATCTCCTTTAGAATGCGTCCTGGCACCGAGCAAGCCTGGACGGCTGCCTGCTCTCAGCTTCCCTTTGTATCTCCCATCATTGCCCATAAAAAGCTTCATTATGACTTGGGTCCCCTTTATTGCACATATAAATAAAATCTGACAAAATTGTAAGTAAATCCCTTAGTGGTAAAAGCTGATAGAAGAGGGCAAAAATTAATTTTATGCATGAAGAATCTCATTAAGTAGCTTCGTGGAAACAAAAGGCGCTGCCATCAGAGGCTGGCAGCGTGTGGGCTGCTCCAGGCTGCAGCGCCTGCAGCCTCGCTGCGGAGGAGACCAGCACACTCCTGTGTCCACGGAGGGCTCCACAGGTCTCAGGCGGCAGCAGAGCTGTATCCCTGGGAAAGGCTTAGATTCCTTCCCCCTTGGGAGCTTCCTCCTTCCTCCCCTGCCCTCAGAAGCATCCGGGAGAAGGGTGTCCAGACCCCTGAGCAGGCCCTGGTGCCAGGCAGCAGGCATCGCCCTGGGCAGACCTCGTTGCCTGAGCAAAGAACACACGTGTTTTCAGGATACCTGCAACCAGCTCCAGCTCCTCTGGGTAGGGCCCTCTGGTGCTGTCTTTAACCCCCCAGGCTGCTCTTCTGGAGGAGAGGATGGATGACGTGGGGAGAGCAGGAGTGACTCCAGCAGAGCCAGGGACTGTGCCCTGGGCTCAGACGCTCTGCTGCGAGCTCTGTGTTTCAGTGTTCAAGTTCACGCTCTTTCCTGATGGACAGATACCGTATCAAATCACCGGATTCTTTTTTCTGCTCTTGATTCATATTGTGCGGAATCAATAATCTCTTTTATGTGGTCCATTTTCCCTCTGGAAAAGAAGCTGTTGGCATAAAGAAAAAGTCACCTGTTCAGTCCATCCCGTCTGATAGTGTTCTGCCTACAGCCATTTATCAGTACTTGATGGGTTTCCTCTAGACGTAAAAGAATTCATTGTCCGTTACTCATGGTTTCAGGGTACAAGGATTAGGACAGTAAGAAAAAGTTGACTGCAGATAATTTTGAGTGTTCAGCTATGTAAGAATAATAAATTGTAAGAACGCTGAAATTCTAAATTACCTGAAGATAACATTTTTAACAAAAAATTATTTTTGTAACTTATTTTGCAGCATTGGTGACTACCTCATATGGAATAGACAGTGTGATACAATAGGAGCTGTATAAGCTGTATAAGAGAAAAAGAGCAACAGCAACAAAAAAAGAAGGAAAATAAATTACCGGGAAAAGTGTCCGTTGGATAGCAGTCCCTTACTCGAGTTAAACTTCATGGTAATTTCACTTGTAAACTCCTGAAACACTCTGAGATATCTATTTTATATATACATATAAAAACATATAACATATAACAGCTGTCTGTAAGCTTGGACGTCCAACGGGAAGAAATGGGGTTAGAATAGTGGCCCGAGGGAACTAATTTCAGAAGCGGCACAGACCTGGATTCCAGACCCGACTTCATCGCTAATCAACTCTGAGACCTTGTGTAAAACAGTTTGTATACGAAGCCAGCACATTGTACCCCACAATTGCACTGATGTACACAACTATGATTTAATAAAAAAAAAAAACAAAAACAAAAAAACAGTTAATCTGTCTAGGTATTGGTCTCATGAAAGTTCCTTTGGGGACTGTAGAAGGCAAGGCAGTGCAGCTCTATCACAGCCTTCCCATAACTGACAGCTCTTAAGAGCCTCCAGGGAGCTGAGATGGGATGTTTAAGGTGAGCCAGATCGTAATCTCTGGGCGTCTTCCCCCTGCGCACAGCTGACTACTCCTTCGTCTCACTGAATATTTTTGGTTCCATATGCCATGCCTTCACTTTGATGACAGTACCAAAGGGATTAGAATAAAGAGCAAAGGCATTTTTGAAATGTCAGCCCCAGAGCATTGTTTGGATATGGGTTCCAAATTCCTTTCCAAACTATTTTCAAAGAATTCAATTTTCTTTTTTAACTATGCTTGCTAATCAAGGCACCTGCTTCACGCATTGGGAACGCCTTTGGCTTTATGAAACTCCGTCTTCATCATGAGCCCAAACTTAATTGCCTTGCTTTCCATTGCTGGATTTGCCTTTTGTTTAGGCTGTGACCAGAAAAGGTAATATCTTAACTATCAATACTTCATTTAAAGTGAAAAAAAATCTAACTAGCTATTGCCACTATAGTTCATTAGGGAAGTATTCATGTGTAATTAAGTGAAGATCGTTTTGCTTAGTAGTAAGATCATGGAATCTCTGCAGGATGTTTGCAATTGCGACTCTTTGGAAAGCTCTGCTGTAAAGCAGACATAACACTTCAAAGAATATGAATCTACTTATTTCTTTCTAGGTTCTTTTTCATGGCTCTTCACTTCATCAAACCATTGTTTAACAAAGATAAAGTGAATCTTAAGATTTGCCAAACCAGCTGTATATCCTACTTTTTGTGAGACCTTAAAAACTACAGAAACTTGGGATTTATCCCTAAATATCTAGGACTCTGGCTTAGGGAATTCTTTAAAATTATGCACGCTCAGCTGCCCTATGAATTATATGATCTAAATCCCACACTTTGGATGGGAAAATTAAGGGTCAGAGGAGTTAAGGCAATTGGTAAGGTTACAGAGCTGGATAGTGGTAGAACACACTTCGGACTACAGGGCTGCTCTGATTCTACCACTTAAATTCTGGCTGCAGGGGGTGCTCTCTCTGCTGAGTGAGCTGCTTTTTATTCTGCGTTCCCAAACCATCTCATTATCTGTATGGGACTGATATTTTCAACATGTGACTGAAGATGTAGGCTATGTGACATTTATTGGAACTCACAGAAAAGAGTATTACAATATCACAAGGGCAAGATACTTAGGTTATAGTGAAAGATGCCTCCAAAAGAAAGAATATCGGGGTGGTGCCTGTGGCTTAGAGAGTAGGGAGCAGCCCCATATACCGAGGGTGGCGGGTTCGAACTCGGCCCTGGCTGAACTGCAATAAAAAAAAATAGCCAGGCCTTGTGGCAGGCGTAGTCCCAGCTACTTGGGAGGCTGAGGCAAGAGAATCACCTAAGCTCAAGAGCTGGAGGTTGCTGTGAGCTATGATGCTGCGGCACTTTACTGAGGGTGACAAAATGAGACTCTGTCTCTAAAATAAATAAATAAATTCTGTATGTATGTAATATGTGTATATATATATATATATATATATATATATATATATATATATATCTCAAGAGGTTGGCAGAAATTTAGGAAATTTTAGTTTTTTTTTTTAATTTTTAATTATTTTTTATTGAGTCATAACTGTGTACAATAATTCAGGCTTGGAGTACAGTGTGTGGGCTTCCCATACAATCGGAGATATTTTTATCCACCTGATTAATGTAACATTCATGATATTTTCTCATTTACTATGTGAAAACAATTTTGATCCGTATTTAGAAGATTTCTCCTGACCCTCACCTTTCACCATTAACTAAGATAGACTCTCACTGGATCAAAGATTTAAACTTAAGACATGAAACTATAAAAATACTAGAAGAAAGTGTGGGGAACACTCTTGAAAACATCGGCCTGGGTGAATACTTCATGAGG